>SDGA01000066.1:0-141143 GCA_006232345.1 Galdieria phlegrea
TATTTCTTAGATTAATCCCTTGATAAAAAGATTGACCAGTGAAAACTGATAAAGCACCCAATGAAAACCTCTTTAGCAAACGCATCCCAAATGGCATTGATGAGCGTCGGTTGTTACTTGTCATTGGTTTCTATTGATGGATATCATCCAGTTGGACATTGCTTAATTAGAAAGAAACCTATTCAACGAAGTTCACCACTTGTCAAAAACACCCAATTATTTGTTAGACCTTGCTGGTTATTTAGAAAGTATGTTCTAGTTATTGTTAATATTTTAATTCTATTGACAGAAAAACGACAGAAATACAACCACTCTTCCATACCATTTCAATTCTCCTCTCATGTTGGCTTCTGACATTCAATCAAATATTCCTTTGGCACTACTTCTAACCACCTTGGCTGGAATATCTACAGGTATTGGTGAGTATAGGTCAAAATATCTAAAAGTCCTATTGACGCTTTGGGATGGCAAAATATGTAGGAGGTATTCTAGTCGTTTTACAGTCTTCTCTTTCATATGAACGACTGGGTTGGTCACAAGGAGCAGCTGCAGGGTTCATGTTGAGTGTCAGTGCATTCGACTTGTTACCTGAAGCTTTAGAAGATATTACTCTCATCCATGTGTTATCTTCAGCAACAATTGGAGCTTTATTCTTCCTTCTTCTCAAGTTGTTTATACCAGAACCTGATTTATCTCAAATAGAAGATGGTAATTCACAGATAGATAAACAAACGCGTAAACAGGTTCTTGTTTCAGGTCTATTAACTGCTATTGGGATTGGTATTCATAACTTTCCTGAAGGTATTGCAGTATGTTTTGCCAGTCTAAAAGGCATTCAGTTTGGTTTACCTTTAGCCATTGCCATTGGTTTACATAATATTCCAGAAGGCATGGCAGTTGCTTTACCTGTCTATTTTGCCACTAAGAACAGATATAAAGCTATTCAGTTGGCATTTCTATCCGGTGTGGCAGAACCAGCAGGAGTCTTATTGGTTATTTTCTTTGCCAAACATATATTAACACAAGTCATTGTTGCCTATTTATTGGCAGCAGTGGCAGGCATCATGAGCATTTTAAGTCTAGTCGATTGGCCCCTCAAGCATGGAAATATGCAGGAGCTAGAAATGGTATCCTTTCTATTATTATTGGATTCCTATGCATGACATTGTTATTGAAAATGATCTCTTTATTTTGGGATTGAACCACAATATAAAAATGGAATTAAAGTGAAGATGCATTTTCAAAAAGAATATCAACCACGTGGCTCAATTCTTTCATGGTGTCTAATGAATGATAATATCTAATAAATATCGTCAATATTCCTTGTTTTATATACAACAACATATCATGATTACGTCTTTGGTATGTTTTCTTCTACAAAAGTAATCAGACAGTCTTGTCCTTGATCAAGAATTCCTTTCAATTGACCATCCAATATCATTTGTGATATTTTACTTTCAACTGTTTCCACTGGTAAATCAATCAACTGAGCAATATGACTCATTTCCTATGATAAGAATAACAAGATGGAATGAGCATTGGAATACTTAATAGTTGCTTCATTCTCTTTTTTAATACTTACCACCCGTAAAAAGGGTTCAATTATACGTAACAAATTCTGTTGCAATAAAGTGTCATAAAGTTCCGATAAATGATAATAAATGACACTATCATGGGTTAATTCTTCAGGATATTCTTTTAAGACTTGTTGAAAATTAGCCAAACTTCTTTGTTATAAGCTTTAGCAATGAATAACATGGCATCAATGGCTTTTTCCATGATAACGTAAGGCCAATTTGGTAGAAATAATACTTGTCACATCTTCTGGTTGTCGCATCATAATCTTACATAGCAACATGTATTTTCAAACTAGATATTGCTCTAACATCTCCTAAATTAGAAAACCCTTCAAATGACTCATAAAAGTATGAATAAGCTGTTTTATAATCATGTTCTTCAGCAGCAATGATGCCCGCTAACAAATCAACTTCACCTTGAAGTCCAGGAGGAACATAAATGGCATTGGCTGTGGTTCTTGCACCAGTTAAAGCAGCTCGAGCCTTGGGAATATTTCGAAGAGAATGATAACATCGACATTCCAATAACTGAATTTCTAGAAGAAGTGACTTGTCATCTAATTTCTTCACTTCTTTCATTAGTTTCATCTAATACTGAAAGACTCTCCAAACTACGACCGGTTTGTAAATACAAAGCAGCCAATTTGGATTGCACGCGTTGTCTCAAAAATGTTTCGTTTCTCTAAACGACACCATTCAATGGTCTGCAAACACAAGTTGATTTGTATAGATTCTGTTCCAGGAATAACAGCTACTCTATCCAATAGGATACGTACCAGTTTTGCCTAGGAACCAATCAACGACTTTTATCGATGGGCTGCCCTTGAAAGCCATGCCATTATTTTGGTACTTACCGTTTTAGCTTTGGATATTTGTGCAAAGAATGGTCTCAAAATGGTACTTAGTTGGACAATCTTTTCTGGTTGTTTGTTTTTAACATATTCATCTAACAAAGAGAGGATGGCTTGCTCTTTGTATTTCAACAAAGTTTCCCCTTTCTCTTCCGTTTGTGATTCGCTACTATTAATAATTTGTAAATATAATTTTTCAGCTTTCTCATTGCTTTCTTCATCAGCACGTTCTAAAAGTGTTATCACGGAAAAGGAAATGTTTGAGTCATATCTTTTGACTGAATGAATGAATGATCACACCTTCCAAACCAAAAGGATCCAATGATTCATTCTTTGTTTGTGCACGACTGGGTTGATCAACACATTCTACCACGACGACTACCATACAAGTTGATAACCAATATTCGTCATGTTGATAGAGCTGCCTTTCATAGGAAAACAGTCTTATCATTCCCATCTGTTTATGACAAAAGAGCAGTCGACCACTCACAACCTGCAGTTGTTAAAGATTTGTGGTGTTACTTGTTACCAAGATGCCAAATAGTATGTCAAGCAATAGACAATAGTAGCAAATATACTCGATGGAAAAGCATCCGCTTCTTATTAGGCCATTGTGTTTTGTGAAACTTCTAAACGCCATGTTTCAGTGGAACAAGCCAAACAAATTGTACAAGTCGTCAAAGAATATGGTCATTGGTACATTGGTTGGTGTATTTGTTCATCAAAGAGCACCAGAAATAATTAGTATATGTGAGAAAACGGATATTTCAATTGCTCAATTGCATGGGAAAGTATCCAAGTATTCTTTGGGTTGGTTACCGGATGAATGGAATGTATATATGTGCATTCAGTGGAACGTGATGGAACCTATTCTTCTATTATAGAATATGATGACCAAGGACATCGAAAGTTTGGTGATAGAGATTGGTTGTTGTTTGATTCACCTGGTGGTGGTACTGGTGCTTCATTTGCTTGGCACAAGTTTCAAGTGCCTCATCATCGGAAATGGATATTGGCTGGTGGTATTCAACAAACAATGTTTTAGGAAGCATTGACATGTTTATCTCCACCAGGCATTGATGTTCTTCAGGTGTCTGTCAATCAGATGGTATTCGAAAATGTCCCTATCGAATACAAGAATTGTTAAGAAATTGTTTAGAATAACAATCAACCGAATTTATTAAACCACGTAGAAATATGATGTATATATATATATTTTAGGAATGATGCAACCATCACACAAGAAAAACAAGCAACTATCACGAAAACCACTTTATGCCCTTTTCCCATCCTTCTCAATGGATTCTTTCATATATATATATATATATATATATTTGCTCCAACATATATTCCTTTCATAGTCATGGGAAACTATCATTAGCAGTTATTACTTTTTATTTAAACCACCAGATGGATTAGTGGCTAGACGTCGATTTCCAATAATTGAAAGAAATACATTGTAAAATATTTGTACGCCATTAATATATAAAAGTCGTTGATTGGATGGAATAAATCGGAAATTAATGGCATGTGCAAGTGGCCATACTTTCCAAGAAGCCAACAAGGCTGTCTTCCAATCTTGTCGTATTTTTGCTTTGATTTGTTGAAAAGATTGACCTTCTGATATTCCTAAGAAACCAAAGAAGATAACAGCAAATATAGGAGCCCATAATAACTGATCAATAGCTACTTTGGAAGCTACTTTCCAAGCTTCTGTCCCAGGAATAAGTTTATCCAGATTGCTATAGAATATATGACAGTGGGTCCATGAATAAGTAAACCAAATAATGCCATTCTTAATAAACGATCCATTTGAAACTCACTACCAACAGGTGATAAAAACTTTTGGGCTAAAATATCTCCTATTGAGAAACCAATAAAGGAAGTTAATGCTTTAGTTAATAGTGGACGTGACGCTAAACAACTGATTGTATCTTATCCAGAAATAAAGAATAGGATTGGCTTTTCCTCCTTCTTCTTTGCCTTGACAAGAAATTAGACAATTACTGTCACCGATATCTTTCCTTCCACTTACCTTGACTACCTGCACTACCACCACCACCACCACTACTACTCCTCCACCTCCCACTCATCCCACCCAGAACTTCTCCCAGTACGAAATGGAACACGACCATTATTGACCATCTTCATCCATATACGGAATCCAGCTTTTCTAATAGGTTGTTGACCATTCGTTTCTTTCATGCATTTTCCAGTCCTTTCTATAAATAATCACCCACACGAGTCACTTTCACCATGATGATGAACAACATGGAGCATAGGAGAAATATAAAGAATAAGACCCTTTTCTTCCAATAAAAGAACCATATTGATGAGTTGTTTGAAAAGGCATCCAAGAAATGAATGTCGTCATTTATTTCCCAATAATCTCCAAGATGCTTTACCAACCATTCATTTTCCTGTCTTTTAATGCGTCACGGAGAGTTTCATTTGTGTTGCCAACCAACCCACAGGCATAGCATCAACAGCTGCTTTACAAAATGATTGCAATTCTTCAATCCTATTAAACTTCTGTTTGTTTCGAAATATTCTCATTCTCTCGTTGTCTGTTTCTATATCGTTCATACATTCGCGATTGAATTTGCATAAACGACTTTAAAACAACTTGCTTAAAATTATCCATATCTGTACCTATTGTTTCTATATTATTCTCAGTTGCCTTTCTATGATAATTATCATTACGACTACTCATATACCCTTGACTAGAAACCAATAAACTATTAGAACATGATGACTGATTCCCCTCATATAAGCAACGTGCTTTGGTTCGTAAATAATCCGACAAAATAATCTTTTCATTACAAAGTGGACAACGACTTCCACAAACAAGCCAACGAGTAATACAATTAACATGAAAGGCATGACCACAGGAAGTAACCGCAAATGCATACCCTTTTCTACAGTTTCTAAGCAAATGGCACATACTTGATTGGGAACGATATGTTTTCCCAAGAAATAATGTTCCAGGATACTTTCGTCATGACTCTTGGTTTCTTTCAAAAAGCCATCTCTATCCTTTTCAAGAGTCTGGGAAGCCAGTGTTATTGATGGTTTCTGTACAATTGCTTTGGGAGGAGTTACATACTGAAACTTATTGGTAGATAAAGACACATCTCTTCTTTGACTTGCCAAAACAGAACAGGCGGTTGGTCCACTCCTTGGAACACTATTTCTGGACAGGTTATTTCTATTTCACAAGCTAACAAGCCTCTTTCTTTTCTTCTTGTTGTTCGTTCCCTTTGAATGTTGCTTTCAAAAACACCAGGTAAACCTCTTCTTCTTCGTACACAGTCTACTATCCCTGTAACAAACTGTAACACCAATAATCAGTATGACTCCCGCCAGGATCCACACACTCTTTTTACAAACGACAAAAAACTCAACCTTTTAATTTCTTCCATTGGTATTGCGTGCTGTCTCATTCTATCACGTGTCAAATATGCAGACAAACCATTCAGAAGAACCTGTAGAAGATAACAGCAACTTTTCAAAAGACCATATAAATAGTATTGTAGTAAAAACAGCACTCATTGGGGACCCTTTTGTTGGTAAAACTTCCCTCATGGTGAAGTACGTTGAAGGTCAATTCGATGAAGATTACATTCAAACACTAGGAGTCAACTTTATGAGAAAGTATATTTGTCAAAAAACTTGGAAATAACTTTTAGTATTTGGGATTTGGGTGGTCAACGGGATTTTCGTGACTATGTTACCTTTGGCACTAAGTGACACCGTAGCTGTGATATTTTATGTTTGATTTGACTAGAAAAATAACCCTGCAAAATATTAAGGAATGGTACCGTAAACAAGAACGTATAATAAGGTAAGGTTGAATGCAAAATAGATGGGTCAATGTTATTCTCAACCTATGAGAAATAGTCTGCATTACCCTTTTTAGTGGGTACCAAGTTTGATAGTTTTGTGGCACTTCCCAAAGAAGAAAAGTGGTTATTGTAGAACAATCACGTAAGTTTGCAAAGGCAATGAAGGCACCATTAATATTTTCCTCTGCTTCTCATTCCATTAATGTACAAAAGTTATTCAAAGTAGTGTTGTCCCAAGTTGTTTGATTTGAAGGCCAATGTAGAAGAGAATCATCATATCGGAGAACCTTTATTGGAATTGTATCCTCAACCCAATGCCAGTTCTTTTTCATCCATTGCATCCTCATCGTCTTCGTCTTAGACAACCACTGGAAACATGGACAATAGAATTGTTCAAAACAAAAAAGAATTGGCAAAAATGAAGAAACAATTTATAGGAATGTTCAATCAAAAAGACCCAAGCCAAGATCCTCATCTTCTTCTTCTTCAGCCTTTTCTTCTACTTCCTTACTTGTCGTATCTGCTGCATTGGAGGCCATGGCAGGTGCAGTGTTCACGACCATCTGTGCTAATGCCTCTGGATTATCTAACAATTCTTTCAACTCTACTGCTTGAGGCATCACATAATCAGATACCAATGATATAGCAAACAAGTTCTTCAACGAAGAAATGATTGTATATGGAGCAGAAGCTTGTGAAGGATATCCAATGGCCAATGAGATAGCAGCAAGATTGGAAATACCTTCTTTGGTTACTTTTGCTATTTCTTCTTCACCAATATCCAATACCTTTGGCTCATAAATGACTCCATTCTCATAGATAACGTGAATAACTGCTCCATATTTAAAGGGTTTAATATTCAACTTTTGTAATAGCGTCTGTTCTGAGTTACCAACACGTTGACCTTCTTTCAACAGTGTCACATCATGCTGTATTTCAATTTGTCCCTTGTTGATTTTGGTAGGAATATTGAGTGCTTGGAAGAAAGAAGTCATCGTTGGTTCCATTCCAGTGGGACCAGCAGGAATAACAACATCTGACTGAGCAAAAGTACCAGCTTTCGCTGCAGCAGGTACCTTGTTTTCTGAAATTCGTTCACGCACCGATTTCAAGTCCCCGTTGGTGAAAATGAAACCAACATTGCCCACCAAATGGGGAAGTAACTTTTCGAGTGCTGGATTCTTTGATAAGTAGCCTCTCAATGCTTTCCTTATCATAGTGTTTTTACCCATCAGTACTTCGGAATCCTTTCTCAAAGACTGGCGCAACTTTTGGAGTTGATTGGATCCCACGTTATCCACACCAACCACCAACACTTTGTCATATTTCTCAAAGTAGCTAATAATTCGTTCAAAATATGCTCTTTTCCTACTTGCTCTTGTTGAAGACATTTTGTTGTTTTCTCAAGTGGATTTTGGTTTGCTTTTGGAAAACACAACAAGAAGAAGAAATCGGCGTCGAATGAACAATGCCGCAAAGTGTGGTTTATCAGTCTTATTCTCCCAATGATGGGGAAAGACCGATAAAGCGTTAGGACCCATATAGAGAGAAGAGACAGAAAGAGAAATAAAGAAACAGAAAGAAATGATATACGAGGAGTCTTGTTTTATGAAAACAAAAAACTACCCCGAGTCATTTTCTTTGTATTGGTCTTTGCTATTCTTGTTATCTGCAACCAATCTTTCCACAGTGGAAGATCCATCCAGCAACTTGGTACGGAATAGAATATTGGCATTGTTAAACATTCCTTCTTTCAAACTAACAATGATAAACTGAGAATGAGCAAAGTGTTTCCGTAACATGGTACCAATGTTCTGTGTGTGACTGAGATCCAAAGCTGCATCAACTTCGTCTAGAATATAGACTGGGGCAGGTTTATAGCGTAAGAGTGCCAAGATGAGGGATAAAGCAACTAGACTTCGCTGCCCTCCACTTAATTCGGATAAATTCTTCTTCCAACAGTTATTTAAAGACACTTGAATTTCAAGACCATCCAATATATTCTTTCCCGATAAAGGAACCAAGTTGGCAGAAGAGTTCGGTAATAGAGTGGAAAAGATGGAAGCCAAGTCTTCATTCACTTTCTTCCATGTCTTTTCTACTGCCAAAATTTTCTTTTCGTCCAACTCTCGAATGACTGTTTGTATTTTGCGGCGATCACTTTCAACAATTCTCTTTTTTCTCAATAAATCTTGATATTCTTGCTCTGCCTGTTCGAACATGCTAGAAACCTTCTTGTTAACCACTTTGTCCAACTTGCTTTGTTCTTGTTGGAGAGTGGATAGTTTTTCTTCAATAGTCTGTGTTGAAGTTGACTCTGAAAGAATACTTGTCACTTGAGATTCTTCTACAATCCAATGGTATTGCTGTTCAAGTCTCTTGAGTCGTTTCTTTGTACTCTCCTGTGAACATTCAAACTTTAGCAAAGTGTATCAGAAAGATAAACAAACAAAATCTTACTTGATGTTGATGAAGTGACTCTAATTCTTTTACTTCTTTTTCCAATGCTTCATTGCAATTTTCAAATCTTGAGCAGAGTTCATCTCGGGTTGTTTCCAATTCAACAAGCTCGCGATTTTGTTCTCTTGCACGTTGACGCTGTATCTCAAGGCTTTCCTTTTGTTGCTCAAGTCTTTGTTGGTGTTGTTGCTTTTTCTCTTCAAGGTTAACTATTTCTCGTTGCATTTCTTCCAAGGAGCGTTCACAGTTTTGGACCTTAATAGAGAGTTCCTCACTTTGCTGTTGCAAATGATTCTTTTCTAAGTGTGCAGTTTGTAGCTCCGTACCCAGACCTTCTGTTTCCGTTCGGAGTCTCAGTTGTTCCTTTCTTAGTCTCTCGACGGGGTTTTGCAAACTACCGGAATGACAAGATTCTAGCTGCTCTTGGAGTTGTGTGACTGTCTCTTGCTTTTTTTCCAACAACTGCTTCCATTTCTTTTGTTCTTCAATGAGACCATTCTTCTTCATTTCTAAGGATTTCAACTAGAAAAGACAGTGTTTGTTAGAAGACGGAGTTGAATTCGTGCATTTCGACAATCTCATACCTTTTCCTGTAGTTTTCCTTCTTCGCTAGTTTCAAAACGTTTCTCCAGCAGTTGCAGTTCATGTTCAACGAGTTCTAATTCTCTCTTCTTCTCTCGAAAGGAGTTTTCTTTTTCTGCATATTCGGCAATTTTCATATTGAGTTTTTCTATATGTTTTCTACGGGTTGCAGTCTGTTTCTTCAACTCTATTGCTTCAGCCAGATACTGAAGAATACTCGATTTCCCCAGGTTTTCAGGTCTGCTTCCACCCGTAAGAGTTCCTGCTGGATCATAGATATCTCCCTGTAATGTGACAGTCCGAACCTTAATATCTGGATTAAAGCTAATGTTGTTGGCAGTACTATTATCAGGACAAATAATGGTGCTTCCAAAAGCAAATTGCATTGCTGACTCAAATTGAGCATCATATTCTACGCAAGATAAAGCGCTTTGTGCTTGAGGACAAATATTTTGAGCCTTTGCAATCTTTTCGGAGTTAATGCTCCGAGACTTGATGCGATTCAATGGAATGATGGTTACTTTTTGCTTCAGGCCACCTTTTTCCAAAAGTTTTTTCGCCGTTTGTTCGTTATCAACCACTATCTATAATTGTGATAAGTGAAACGTGAACTGTGATTGATCGAAATATTTTTCATTTACCTGAAACATTTTACCTCCAGCAGTGGTCTCAATTGCGATAGCATAGGTGTTCAAGTCTTTAACGTGAAATAGCTGAGCGAGAATGCCATACACTTTGGAACCGTTGAGACCCGGGACATTCTTATCGTAATGCAACTCTAGCTGACTGATTCTTCCTTGGAGAGCATCAAGCCTCTGTTGTTCTTTTTCGAGTAGTGTCTCACATTCTTTTTTCTCTTTGTCTAGCCGTTCTTTTCCTTCTTGGTCAAAGTCTATCTCGTGCAGACTAACTTTGAGGTGATTCTGTTTGGCGACAAGCTTGGCCTTTTCTTGTTTAAGGTCACCCATGAAACAATCATTTTGGGTTAATGCCTGTAAAATACGACTCTTCTCTTCTTCCAAAGAAGCTATTTGCTTTTGCAAACTCGTCAACTTAATCTCCACCTGCTTAGTATCATTCTGGGCGTCTTCTATTTCTTCTTGCAATAATTTCACTCCAACTGTTGATTGATTTTCATTATCGGTTCCAAATCTTAACGACTTTCATATCTCTGAGTCACACGAGATAGTTCATTTCTGCTTTCATCTAATCGTTGCTTTAATACTTGCAACTTAGATTCTAGCTTGACCTGCTGTTCCTTCCATGACAGTATTTGATATTTGTCTTTCTCATTTTCTTCCATCGCTCTATTGTAGCTATCCTGACTATTTGATGCAGTGTTGTCACCCGAACCAGCTCCTTCGCGAGTTCATCTATCTGCTCTTCAGTTTGTCGAATGTTTTTTGCAACCAGAGGATTTTCCTTGTCATTTGTCTCCTTAAGCTGCTTTTCTACAGCTTGTAACTGCTTGTTCGTTTCTCCAATTTGTTCCATCAGATACCGACGTCGTTTGTCTTTTTCTTGAATGCTGTCGGAGACTCTTTGAATAGATATTTCATAAGTTTGGTACTCTGCTATTAGACTGCACTTTTTCAACCTTTCTAATTCTTCTTGGTTTGCTATCCATCGCATATAATTTGCTCTTTCCTTTCTTAATCTCTCAAGTGTTGGTGTAATATCCTGTTGGAACAAATCTTCAATTTCTTGTAACTTTTTATCTTTCTTTGCAATTGTTTTCAATGCGGCTTCACGTTTCACTTCATACATGCGCGTGCCAGCCGCTTCTTCGATCATTGCAACAACTTCCAAAGGCTTCATATTAACTACTTTGGTTATTCTTCCTTGCATAATTAGAAAATGTGGATTGTTGACATTAAGCTGGACGGATTGAAACAAATTTTGCACACCAGTTGGCTGCATAACGTGGCCATTGACCAAATATTTGGTACGACCGCCCATAAGAATTTGTCGTGTTATTGTTATCTTATCCGAATTTTCATAACCAGGAGGACTCTGACGCTTATCCATGTTGTTAAAAATAATTGTGACGCTCGCTTTGGTGATTCCCGACTGTCCTTGTTTGTAGATGAGTTCTTGCAGACTAGAGGCACGTAACTAGAAAAACATTAAGGACACGTAAGACACTTTCAGATACGCAAGACGTACATGGGATAGATTGGAAATACCCAAGACAAAGCAAATAGCATCCAAGATATTACTTTTACCGGAACCATTGAGACCCGTGATGGCGTTGAAATGAGGGTCAAAACGCCCAACTGTTGTACGACTAGCATAGGACTTGAACCCTTCAATAATAATTTCCTCTATATACATCTTTCGCTCTGGATATTTGTTTCCTCCACTGTTTGTGCCACTCTGGTTGCTATAATTGAATACAAACCATGGCCATCTTTGTCCCAAAAATTTCAAAATTGGGGATTGGGAGGGTTTTTCATTTTTTAATTGTGGTGCGATGGCGCGAAATGTTCACTTGTCACAAATATCAAATATCACTCTTTTGAACTGTCTTGTTTTGGATAATCCACTCAATTCCTACTTTGCATGCGTACAGTGTTGGTTTTTATCGTCAGGTACTCTTGTTGGCAATATCAGGCCGAATAATACTCATATATATCCATTATTTTTAGACCATTCGCATTCTTTCTTCGTCGAAGAATAAAACCAACGATAACTTGCATTTTTATACCCTTTAATGACCTACGCTCTATTGCACTAAATTTCAACGCATTCAGATAATAATTCCTGCTCTAGCGTCCAAGGAGGAGTTTCAGATGTTTCAGACTACATTTGATCGTTCATATCTTTCATTTAATAGCTACTCAACACATGAATAACGAGTGCTAATTCAATTCAGGGCCAGTAAGCCCCATCCACTGGGCTGCTTAAATACCACGGCCCTCAATGAGGCTAGTGAAAATTATCAGTCCCTTGTGCTTCTAAAGAGGTTAAATGCTTATCATTCAGTTTGTCATCCAGAATTCTCTAAAACTTCCAGTTTTTCACTATTGCGATATATTTTAGAGTCTTTGTATGAGTGTCATTTGCATTGCTATAATTTCTCATCTCAGAGGAATTTTTTGTAGATAGAATAATGATTCATCATCCATTCGACCAAGAAAACCAGTTTTCTTCGTTTCTATGTATCCTTTACCTTCGACTTGTCCTTCTTAACAAGCTGTTTCCGAACTTTGCTCTTTTGTTTGAAAGTTTGTCTCGTTGCAGTCTCGTCGCTAGAAAATACAGCTTTACTTCGAGTATAATATTTTGAAAGTGGAACTGTGGCACTCTATGTTATTCTTGCAGTTAATAAACAATCTCAGGAATAAGAACCTGTTGATTCTTCTTCCCTTTTCCCGCAGAAATGACCGTAGAATGTTTTTGAAATTGCCAAGGATCCATGAAATACTTGTCTGCTTTTGGTATCTTCATCATATTCCTTCATTTACTTTTCCAATATTCAACACAGCAAAGATTTCAGGCTTTTTCTTCCTTTCTTTATCAACATTCTATTCCTATTCGAAATACAAAACGACGTGTGGTGGTGGCGACACTTGCCAACGATGCCTATTCCCCACTTGTTTCTCTCCTCAACAACAGACTATCTCGTTTAGAATTGAAAAGCTTGTTCGTATTTTGTGCAGATGACCGAATATATCAATTTTGTATCCGAAACAATATTTCTGCTTGGTTTCTTAGGGATACACCTTGTCAGCTCTCTCCTTCTTATCAACAGTTATGGAAACTGTCCTTGGGTTCACAATTGAAAAACAAAACCTTATTTGCAGGAACCCAAGAATTTGTGTCTTTTACGCAGTTGAAGTATCTGATCTTTTATGCCATTCTTTCCAATCACTATGACTTGCTGTTTTCGGATCTGGACATCTTGTGGATTAACAATCCCTTACAATATCTTTTAGAAGAATCAAGTGAGGCAGATATTCTCATTCAAACCGATCGAAAGCATTCCAGTCAATCATTATTTTCTTATCTGAATACCGGTTTTCTTTACATCCGCAGTCATTGTGGTACACAGTTATTACTGAGAACCATGATAAAACACGCCACCAAATGGCAAAGTCAACAGCGAAATTTTAACCAAATACTTTGTAGAACTGGTCCACAATGGTATTCCAAGAGAATAACTGATGATACTTGTCTCACATTTTTGGAACCTGATACCTTGTTTTCTAGCTGTAAGAAACTGCCTTTTTCTATCATTCAATCTATGGTAGTGAAAATTTCTAGTCGGGTGTTATCTCCTCAATTATTTCCTCATGGTGCTGCGTCTCTCATCGTCAGTAGGAATGGAAGCCAAGAAACCATGCGAATAATTGACATGAAAGTATCGCAGTTACCAACGACGTTTATATCTAATATTTTCATTATTCATTTCAATTGGTTGAAAGGAGTTGTAAATAAAAGCAATCGCATTCAACAAGTAATGCAACATTTTGGTTTAACCTACGAAGATGGCAACGTGAAATGACTGGTGGGAAAGATTGGGATTGTCATTGTCCCACAAAACCACTAGAGAGAGAGAGAGAGAGAGATGAAGCGTTTGCTCCTCCAGACAGTGATTGGCTGCTCTTGTAGAAAACCTTTCAATGCATATGACGTTGATTATACTGAAAATAGACTTGGTTTCAACTTTGGTTCAGCTTTTGTACCAAAAAGAGTCGGCGTTCGTTGTTCTTCTATCATCTGTTACAATAGACCAAAAACAGGTGTTTTAAGACTAGAGTGTAAAAAAGGCAGAAAAATGCGCCAACAGTTGTTTCGTGAACAAATGACAAAACAAAGCGCATCGCCATTACCAGAGGATGGAACACCTGTTTTTACCCTATTCACCAAGTCACCAAATGTAAACGTTTGGTTTCCAGTCGCTTCGTTTCAAGGAGACGGTCAGTCTAAAATGTTAGTCAACGCTTGTAAAACTCGGTGGGGTAGACGACTATATATGGGAACTCTTAATAAGGGTGTTGCACGTTCTGTATTTGGAAAGGACTTTGGAAAGTTGTTACAAAGAATAGTTCGACAACTACCTGATCTTCGAGAATATCAATCTCAATTACAGTTTGCTTACGATGCTGCCCAAAAAGGCACTGAAACCAACTTGGAAAAAATAGAAATTACTACAGAAACGGGAATGACTGGAATAGAATGGTTAAGGTATAAACTCTTTCAGCAAGTTCCTAATGACATGCAGGTTGCATTCAAAACAGTACAAACAACCAATAAACAACAAAACAAAGTTTAAATGAGAATCAAGAGGAGATTGTTTTAGAATAACAATGTTGGAAATACACACATCGGTTACCAGTCTAACTTTGAAAGTCCGACCAACTTTTCACTCACTTGCCATAATTTTTCCGCTAACTGTTCATCTCTTGCAGCAGTTGAAGGCGTTTTCTCCCGACAATCTGCAAAGTACTTTCCACTGGCACTCTCGAGAGTTGGATCAACAGCACATCGAATCTGTGTTTGAGCACCATGATAAGGATCCTTCAACAGCACATAGGATAATGGCACAATGGGTGCTGCTAAAATTCGTTTCCACCAACTGGATAAAACATAACGAGGTAGTTCCGTACGAACAGCACCGGGATGAACAGCAAAGACAGAAACTTTCGCATTCTTTCTGCGTAGTCTTTTGTCCAATTCCTTTACAAACAAAATGTTCGCCAACTTGGAAGCGCCATAGGCAGCAAACCCAGCATAATTCCTCTCCCACTGTATATTATCAAAGTCAATCTTTCCAAAAACATGTCCATAAGAAGATACAACAACCACTCTACTAGGGGAGTTGGCAATAAGCATATCCATTAAAAGGTTGGTTAACAAGAAATGTCCCAAGTGGTTGACACCAAACTGCATTTCAAAACCATCTTTTGTAGTGGCTCTCTGTGGAAGTGCCATAACACCAGCGTTGCAAATTAATATGTCCAGTCGGTTGAATCTTTTTCGAAATTCAGCAGCAAAACTCCGCACAGATGACAAATCAGCTAGATCCAGAGGAATAAAGTCCACATGGTTGTTGTTGGAGCGTTTGATGACTTCTTTTTTCGCTTTTAAAGCTCTGTACTTGTCTCTGCAAGCCATTATTATCGTTGCTCCCATTTTTGCTAACTGCACACAAGTTTCTTTCCCAATACCAGTATTTGCACCTGTTACGATTACTACTTTTTCTTTCAAATTTGCTTTCTTCCTACATGACTACAAGTGAGGATAGTCTAGTCCTTTCAGTCAAAGCGATTCTTTCTACCTGTACACGGGACCATTTGTATACACACGTACCAGCCCTAAAGCTGCCAAGGTTCCGGCAACTGCTGCAGCAGGTTTTATCCACTTTTGCTGGGTAATATTATCTAACCACTTGTTTGATGATTGTTCACTTGTCATGGTTTCCTCCACTCAGCATTCGTTACCAATTGAGTGTTGGTCAAAAATGAAAAACGATCAACATGGTTGTCTTGTGGACATCAACGTAAACAACCAATCATCATCAAGTAGGCCTTAAAACCGCTTTGATATGAAATTCTACTTTTATATGAAACTTACAATAAGTCAATAAATTTTCACAAAGCTCTATCATTTCTTCATAAATTGACATTTTCAAATATCCTTACTTCTCCACTATATCCTGCTGTGATAATGACTCTTCCTATAGCACTGGCACGTTCTCGCTTCGAATCATCCGTGGCCTTCACTTTTGGAGCAAAAATTGCCACTGAAACAATAGAATCATGCGCATAAAAGTGTTCACACCATTCATTTTGTTCTGATTTCCCATTATTCTCAATTACTTGACTAGGGTCCGTATTCCAAAGATAAACTTGTCGATCTTCCGAGCCACAAATAACATAGTCACCATCATCACTATAACTGGGATGAATCTGACTACAAAGATTTCGATGTCCCATATATTTACACGTGCGGTTTAGTGTATCCAATTCATAACACCGCAAACGACAATCATTTGAAGAAACTAAAAACTGTCAAACAACGTCTTCAGCATTCAAAATTCAATCTTCAATGAGCCGACCCACCTCTTTCGAATGAGGTTTGAAACAAATACCCGATATTTTGCTAGCTTTGCTATTCTTCCCTCTTCTAGAACGAACTTCCACCTCACTTAAATATTCTATCTTATGATTACCTTCCTATATACATGAGATCTAGATGATTCGATAGGAAAAAAATTTCTCTTTGCCAGACTTACCTCATGGGAAAGAAGAAGTGCTTTACACTGTCCTTTATATGTGCCAACCAACAGGTGTTTTCCATCTGGAGAGATAGCACATGCAGTTACGAGACCTAAATTGCCTTTGTAGGCTAGAACTTTCTTTTCTGCAATACCCCACAGTCGAATTTTTTCATCGAGGGAGCCACTGATAAAAATGCGTTCATCTAATGGATGGAAGCTGACCGTAGTAATAAAATCGTTATGTTGAAACTTTCTGAGAGCTTCCAACAAAGAAGGATGCCACAAACGAACTGTCTTATCCATTGATGCACTAAGAAGAAAATCGTTCTATAAAAACTTGTAAACAGACCATCAAAGTGTGATACCGCATACAAACTTACCTTGGACCAAGCAACATCTAAAATATCCAGTTTATGACCACTATACTCTCGAAGCGGATAAGGTCTCAGTACTTGCTTCCTATACTTCGACTGAATGGCAACTTCTCTAGTTTCCATACCAGTTTCGACGTCATTCTTTCCGTTGGCATCCTTGGAAGACGATGCCGCAGAGTACGTTCCTGAAGAAGAAAAACTCTTCTCTGGGAAGGCTGTTTTCTTCTTCCAGTCGTGTATGTTACATTCTGAAAATGCCTTCATGTAGTCTTCCTCTTTAAATGCTTTGGCCGCATTTCCTACGAACGATTTGGTACTGTTCGCAAAAAAACCAAAGGTCCACTACCTTCTACTGAGAGAATCCACACCCGAAGAATGGCGTCTTGTCCACCACTTGCAAGAAGAGTTCCTTTTGGATTGACCTTTAAAGCCCATATCGGTCCAACATGAGCTCTAAGAGCTTGAACAAGAAACAAGTTTTCAAATTCTGCTTGCAACTTTTTGGTCATCACCTGTAACTTCTTTAACGGCAAAACCATATTTTCTAAGATCGTGCTTACCTTGACATAGCCACTACCTTTTGGAGTAGTTTTCTTTTCACGAAACGTTGCTCTCTTAATAAAGACTGGACGTGTGAGGTTGAAAAGCGAATTTCTTGGTTTTTCTTGCCCACTAGTTGTTGAAACGGTCATTGAGGCCGATAACTGCTCCGCTTCAGTAGCAAATCTTAAAAAAACGGGGTCCACAGGTTTCTCCAAATCCTTGACAGAGGTCTTTTCCCCCTAAAATTGTGACTGAGTTTCGACTTCAAGACAAACTTACATATTACAAACCGTGTCTAAATTCTTTAACACCAAGTTTCCTTCTGCGTCGAAAAAATTGTTCCATGGGGGCTGTGAAGGCGGCTTCTCGGGAGCACTTTTCAGTACTTCAATTTCTGAATATTCGTGGTTACCATAAGGCATCTCGTAACTACCTTAGTGGAAAATACTTACTATTCAACGCACGTTGCATAACGTATCTCAGTTCTCTTTTGGTGGAGAGAATCTTTCCGTCTCGATGACTGAAATTCTCTAGTTAAACCACTCCCCAACAGCACAAAATTCTTGTCATGTGCACAACGGCATCTTAAGACAGCACATCATAAATTTAGCTACCTTTATAGACATGTCGAGGCAGGCTCCTTTGGAGGAAAATTCTTTTAAAACAATAGCAAGTTTCTACAAATAATGAATACATCGTTGCAAAGCAAATCCGGTTGGAAGACTACTGACTGCTTCCAGTCCTACTTTTCTTAAATATAGCAAAATTGAACAACCTCTTAATCACTCCAGTACCCAAAAACGATAAAAAAAGGATTTGTGTGTGCTTCAAAAAAGTTCTACTGGAAAGGACGGCAGTGAACTCATAGAAAGTATAGTCAACATCATCTAACTATAGCAAGCTGTATAAGAAACAGGAGGAGATAAGGTTTGGCAAGTGCCACTTGCATCTATTATCTGTGCTTTTCACAAAGAAACAGGTTTTCAAAATCCTTCCAAAAGCTGTGCAATTCTCAGGAACCTTTGTTAAATCAACGTATACTGAATAAACGGTGTCTGACAAAGTCGGAGTCCAAGTAAATTTATGTAACCACTGCTTTATAACAAAAAAATGTTCTTGTCACTTTGGACACAGGCAGTTTACATAGGAGCAACTATTCAATCTGCAGCAGTATAAATGTATCGACATGCCCTATGGAAAACTTGATGATGCTGTGCCGATACTAGTTTGCACAGGTCCTTCGTTCACCACTGGGCCTGAGTTAGCAGATGGAGCGTTCAGACCCGATACAGGCGAAGATACAGGAGGAACTGGTGCGAAAGAAGATGAACTAGATTGACCCGATGACTGGCTAACTATAATTGGAGATCCAACAATAACAGGAGATGAACTTGAGGTTGATGGTGTCGATGGGTTGCTCGTTGATGTCGACACACCAATATCAGTCAAAGGACATGGTCCAGTAGACGTCTGATTACAGTGTATTCTAGAAATGTATTTGCCTAATACACGAGAAAAGTCGTCAAAGAACTGTTGATTGTCATTGGCATATTGCTGCACTAAGCTTCTCATTGTATTATCTTCTAATAATTCAATATCAGTATTTAGTTTGCCTTCAAAATCACCCTCAATCAGCTCCTGTAAACACCCAACAATAATAGACAAAATAAGCAACTATACAATATATTGTGTCAAATTGCCAACTGTACCTGATAATAATGGTTTCCAAAGGAAGTGTTATGACCTGGACACAAAGGTACGCCATGACAGACTCCCTAGAAAAGAATATAATACTAAAACTTGCTAATTCAACATGAGCAGTCAGTCACTTACCACACTGTGTGCTCCAGATAGAGTAACCACTTCCTCCTTATCAAAACCAATTGCACTAAAGGCTCCGAGAAGCTGTGACAAACTCATAGTTGGCTCCGGAATAAGACCTGAAGGATCAGGAACATTTCTGTCCAATCTTCCATAATATACAGGTACATCAGGGCCCCCGAGAAACTTCAGTGCTGTCACTGCACATGAGTTGATCAAATCTGCAACACTGATACAAGGAAACTGAGAAGTAAAAGGCATCAAATAAGGTTTCAATGGAGGTAAACCCGCGTTTTCTGGTCTATCTATTTCTTCTGGTAGGAACAATGCACCATTGCAACCATTCCAGCAGTCATGGAATGCAGAATGTAAGCACATAGGAGCAAGAGCTTGATTTTGTGAAAAGTTCTGCACAAATATATCCTGCATCTGCGATATGGTCTCAGAAGAACACTCAGCACTCACACTAACTAGGATACTGAGACATAACACAGAGAGTGCAAGTATACTGTTTCGTACTTTGCACTGACTCATTTTTAGAAATCCACAACAAACTTTGGGACACAATATGTCTTTTCGTTTTTTAAAAGGTTCGAAATAGAAACGTGGAAGCAAACAGTCGGCGGTTGAGGAAAATTTGCCATTTTTGGGGTGAGCAATTTGTTTTGGTGATTGAGTCTTTCCCATGAAGCCACGTGTGTTTGGAGCTAATTTATTGTCCACGGGAAAGGTCACAACTTGATGAAAGAAGAGTGCTCATCTTTGATCTCTTCACGTGATGATTGGATTTGGTTCCAGACAATTATCTCATTAAGACAATGGGAAAAGCTCGGATAATTTGATGAGAAATAAATTAGAACCTGGCTGAAAGGATTAGTCATGGCGATTTCTCAGATGCTTTGCTTTCGTTTCCTATGAACCCAATGGTCATGTGGAATGTAAGTAACTCAGAAGTGCGGGTTCTTTCTGTTAGAATAAATAGAAGTTGTCAATAGTAGTTAAAAGTGCTGTCGTGAATAAACTCTAGCCCACAAATATGTCCTCATGGACGCTGCTTTGGGAAAAATTTGATACGCTTGTTACGTCTGTTGTTGGAAATTTTGTCGGCGCCTGTCAAACCAAAACAAAACGTGAAAGGAAATGTATACAATTGTGTTACATATGGTTTTTACGATAGGCAGTTACATGTGTCGACCGTTGGTTCTTGCAGTTTACAGGCTAAGAAGATGTCACGAATAGGCTTAACAACACGGTTGACTTGTTTTATTTTCAAAATGTCGTCTGTAACCCCCCTTTGGAGGCTTCAAGACAAACGGTAATAAAAAAAACTTCTTAGAAGCTCGGGAAAAACACTGGTCCACTACTATCACCTGAGAAAGGAAACTCGGGAAAAGACTCGGAACCACTTGAAGGAAACACGTCAGAAGAAGGTGCTGAACTGGGTTCCGTTGGGGGAGGAGCAGAGCTTGTTGAAGTTGACACACCAATATCAGTCAAAGGACATGGTCCAGTAGACGTCTGATTACAGTGTATTCTAGAAATGTATTTGCCTAATACACGAGAAAAGTCGTCAAAGAACTGTTGATTGTCATTGGCATATTGCTGCACTAAGCTTCTCATTGTATTATCTTCTAATAACTCGACGTCCGTATGTAGCTTGCCTTCAAAATCACCCTCAATCAGCTCCTGTAAACACCCAACAATAATAGACAAAATAAGCAACTATACAATATATTGTGTCAAATTGCCAACTGTACCTGATAATAATGGTTTCCAAAGGAAGTGTTATGACCTGGACACAAAGGTACGCCATGACAGACTCCCTAGAAAAGAATATAATACTAAAACTTGCTAATTCAACATGAGCAGTCAGTCACTTACCACACTGTGTGCTCCAGATAGAGTAACCACTTCCTCCTTATCAAAACCAATTGCACTAAAGGCTCCGAGAAGCTGTGACAAACTCATAGTTGGCTCCGGAATAAGACCTGAAGGATCAGGAACATTTCTGTCCAATCTTCCATAATATACAGGTACATCAGGGCCCCCGAGAAACTTCAGTGCTGTCACTGCACATGAGTTGATCAAATCTGCAACACTGATACAAGGAAACTGAGAAGTAAAAGGCATCAAATAAGGTTTCAATGGAGGTAAACCCGCGTTTTCTGGTCTATCTATTTCTTCTGGTAGGAACAATGCACCATTGCAACCATTCCAGCAGTCATGGAATGCAGAATGTAAGCACATAGGAGCAAGAGCTTGATTTTGTGAAAAGTTCTGCACAAATATATCCTGCATCTGCGATATGGTTTCTGGAGAACATTGTGCATTAACAACTGTAGTAGCTGTTAAGAAACAAAATATTGCGACAAGTTGAATTAAATACTTCATGAAGCTAACAATTTGAGCCAAAATAAAAATGCTGCAAACGATGGGTTGAAGTCATCCTTTTATAGACGCCTTTCTTCTGTCTTGCTGCAGAAAACAAAAATTGTTGTATAAACACGTTGATAAATAGTATTGACCGTAAATTTATGGGACAATTTGTTACTTTCGGCAAGACACTTTTATTCGTTCCATGAACAGCATGGATCGGTAGATGCAAAACATCCTGTCCGTTCATTTCGAGTTTACCACTTAAATGAATTGGATTGGGCCATTTGTCTCGTAGACATTCTTCTAGAAAACAGACGTAGTACTTGTCATTTTCACGATTTCTGGTCATTTCTGAATACATGGCGACCCAGTGCTTTGGTTTGCTAAAATAAAGAAACTTTCTAGAAAAACAGTATCAATATTTATCAAACACCAGTACTCTGATCTTTAATTTTTTTTCACAATCTTCACTTTGGAAGCTGTTGGGTGATTTACTTTATGAGTGTTATTTTGGAAAAGTTTCTTTCCTAACTTAAATGAATACTGGAAATCCATTTCCGAAACCTGGCAGTCCTTCACCAGGTAGTCCAAAATTTGGATTATCTCCTGTACTCGGTTGTCCATCAGAAGGAGGAACTTCGGCGGGGGAGTTGCTACTAT
This sequence comes from Galdieria phlegrea, assembly GCA_006232345.1. Lineage (NCBI taxonomy): Eukaryota > Rhodophyta > Bangiophyceae > Galdieriales > Galdieriaceae > Galdieria > Galdieria phlegrea. Next base: position 22,315 of record SDGA01000066.1, read on the forward strand.
TAGATGGTTCAGCTGGTGCTGCATTAGGAGAAGTCGAAGAGCTGCCTGAAGAACTGCCGGACGAACTGCTTGCCAATGGACATGGTCCACTTGAAGTTTGATTGCACTGAATTCGAGAAATGTATCTGCTGAAGACGCTTGTAAAGTCACTGAAGAATTGTTGTTGGTCAGATGCATACTGTTGAACAATACTCTTCATCGTATTATCCTGAAGAAGATCCAAATCTGTTTGTAACTTTCCTTCAATGTCCCCATTGAGAAGTTGCTTAATATCAAATTTAAAAGCAGTATCAGGATATTTGAAAGAACATACTTACAGTATAATAATGGTTCCCAAATGTGGTATTCTGCCCAGGGCAGAATGGTTGGCCTTGACAAACACCCTGAAAAGAACGTTAGGTGAATTTTGCATTCCTCAGAAAGATTAGTCGCTGTCATACCACACAGTGTGCACCAGAAAGGGCAACAATGTCCTTAGAGTCGAATCCAATGGCTTGAAAAGCGTCAATGAGTTCCTGAACATTTAATGTGGCAGCTGGAATAAGTCCATTGGGGTCAGGTACACCAGTATCGATTCTACCGAAGAAAACAGGCACATCAGGGCCTCCCAGAAACTTTACGGCCGTGACTGCACACGAATTTATCAAATCAGCAACACTGACGCAGGAGAACTGGCTGAGAAATGGATCTAAATATGTCTTTAAAGGCTCCAATCCGACGTTTTCACTTCTGCTAATTTCTTCAGGAAGAAGTAAAGCACCATTGCAACCGTTCCAACAATCATGAAAAGCTCCACGAAGACAAAGGGGTGCCAGAGCACGATTTTGTGTAAAGTTTTGAATGAATATATTCTGCATTTGGGTCATTACCTCATTGGAACAAGAAGCAGAAGCCAGATGCGCGGTAACAAAGGATATTAGAAGAGCAAAAAGTATTTTGGACATTACAGGTGCACTTTACAAACGAGGAAAAAAATGAAAGTTCAGATTCTCTACAAGTTGCTTTTTAATGGAATTCATGAAAAACCCAACGCATCACCATCGCGAATGAGACGTCAGCATTTCGATCCCTCGTGGTGGTGGAGGACTCTGGCCAAATGGGAAGACCCAAACGTGTCATGTTTTTTCAATATTGTGGTGGAATAACATTTTTCAGGTTTCATTTCTTGACGAAAAGGTGGAGTTGTTCCAACATGTTTACCACAAGTTGACCATCAATACCAAATGGAATACGATCATTCGTAGCAGTTTTTGGTTCATGGCCAAGAAACGAAAACAACTTGAATTAGTATATCATTCCGTCTCCTGCTCTTGTCTTCTATGGACGTTTTCCTACAGAGTGTCTCTGTTTATGGAGAAATCTTATTCCATAGTTATTTACTCTTAAAGTCGTTCTCTTTGTCTATATTAAAGGGAATCATGCTTTCTTAAATTCAAACATAAGGAGATAGGAACTTCCTTCGGGTTGGCCTCTTATTATGTCTCCTACAATTTCTTCCAAACTGGTTCCTATCAAGGTGTCGTACGACAGTTTCTTAACTGGCCTTTTCACAAATGGATCTGCTACAGCTCTGACAGCAACGTATTCAAGATATATGCAGGATCCTTTGAGGAACCGGTATACTGGTTAAATAATGCAATGGCTTCTGCTCTGGAAACTGCCAAGAATTCCATAAGAGTAAATATGACTTGCTCTTCCGTCGATTGGCACCGAGAACTATCTCCAGAATCAGCAGTAGCCGAAACCAAAGACTCATTCTTGTTCAAAATATAATCTTCTTCGTCCACAATTTGATCCAAAAGACTGTCTTTGGTACTCAACGCCTGAATACCTAGAGACTCCAAGAAAGGATCCTCCAAATGATTCTTTGCACACCATTCTTTGTGAACGTACAAATAGAAACGAAGATTCTTCACTAACTGCGGTTCATAAACGCAAAAACTTTCCATTAAGACAGTACATATAGAACTTGCAAACAGTGGTAAGCTAAACTGTTCTTCAAAGTATCGGTTCCACTGTCGTTTCTTGCGATTGATTTGAGTGCCTTCCAAATGAAAAAGGAACAAAATGGTTGCACTTTCTTTCAGCCATGGGAACAACTGTGGATATTTCTGAGTTGCGACACTCATATCACTTCTTAGAATGTCGAGTGCGCTGCTCAAATTATTTTCTACTAAGGAATAGTAAAATTGCATTTGTAATAGACGAAAATGTAGCTTTGGATACTTATCCAAGACTTCTGAACGATATTTCCTTAATAATCTGAGAATTGAAATAACATCTCCTTGTCCTGCAGCGAAACGAATGGCTTGAATAAGTATACGCCAAGAAGGTAAATCTTTCGTGTCATCGTCAAGTAAGTTAACCAGTTCGACTTGTGATATTTCTCTTCGCAGGCACCTTGTTTCTATGTAGTCGTCAATTAAAGAGGACATCAAATCGTTATCACATTGAATCAAACTCAATTCATTCTTCAAAGCCTTTGTCAGATCTCCATCAGCATATTTCAGTGCTAATATCGCGTCATCACGCGAAATGCGACTGACGAGAGCTTCTTTGAGGGTCTGAATATCTGATTCTGGGAACTCACGATATCCTTCAATAGGTAAAGGGCGTTGTGATAGACCTGGAACCAATAAAGCAACTGCTTGATACGCTTCCTCACGTATTCTATACAGGAAGAGAATTTGTACCAAATTCATACAACATATCTACAACCACCTACCTGGTTGCTGAAGTTATTTCCGAGCAAACAATGTTCAACAAGTATTTCAAGCAGATGTAAAACCATGAGTCGGTACTAGATTTTAGAGACTGAAACGTAGCAAATAATTTGCCTTCAGGTTTGTATTCTTTTTAGACAGCCTGTAAACTCATTTGGGGAGAAAACTTACTTGCCAAATGTTGCCTCTCTACTGGGATGCTACTAGGTAACACAAAAAACCTTAGAGCCCTTTTAAAGTCGTCATAGGCTTCTAGATAAGCATCTAATGCCTTTGGCGCCAACTGCTCCTGACAAAAGCGAAGAGCAGCTCCCACGTCATGCTGTTCAATTTTATCCGCAAGTTGCATCAGCAACAAGTGAAAAGTTAACCTTGTGTCTTGCAACAACTTTGACTCCCATTCGCTTAACACCTGGTAAGCTTCACCTGTTCTTGCTTGTAAAACGCAGCTGATAATTTGCTCCAACGCAATATTTGCCGCAACTTTCTCATGGAGACTTTCTTTGGTTTCTCTATACCTAGTAATATACAACTCGTCCTCTGAATCTTTGTTTTCTTTCTTTCTCTGAAGTACAAAGTGTTCACATACAAACTGGTCCAATACATTTAAGTTTAACCACATATTTCAACCTAGTTCCTATCTCTTCCTCTTCTTCCCAATAGTACGTCAACAACCAATTCAAAGTCTCTCTTGTCAATCACATTCTGTTGACGCGTAGATCTTTCATAGACTTACTGCATTTCCATTGTTCTTTCTCTCAGCTTTTTTGATTCTCTTACATACACTTTCATGCTCTATTGGTTTGATCATTTCCATCCACACTCAACTCAACCATATGGTTTATTTTTAACCAGAAAAGACAATACTACGGCTGGACTATATCAACAAATATATCTCTACATATCACAATCATCTTGTTTCTAGCTAGCAGATAACAAGGTCGTCGCAATCTCTAAACTATTCAGCTTTCCTTCTTGATTCTGCTTGTTCGTGACAACAAAAGAATACAATCAAATATTTATCGTGTATTCCTATCCGCACTGTTACTTAAGCTCTATCAATGCCTTGCTGATGGACTCCCTGACGATCGTGACTTGGCTTTGAAACTCCTCTTCGCCAAATGATCAGCTTCTTGCTTATTACCTTCACTAGCCTCCATGTGACTCCATTCTTCCCATAATACCCAGTCAAGAGGATTCGTATCTGCACCACGCTTGAATAAAGCACGAGCTCTGGGAATATTTCTTCTTTTTCTCTCTATTTGTGCATATTGTAACCATAAATACGAATCACTGCTATTGATTCTAAGTGCCTTTTGTAAAAGCTCAACAGCAAAATCGACATTATCTATCTCACTCTCAATGGCTGCCCAACATGCATATATTCGAGTATCCTTCTCCTCCAATTGAATTGCCTTTGATAGTATTTGCCTGGCTTCTTCTACATTTCCTTCTCTCGCTTCTAGCTTTGCCAAACTTTCCAACACAACAACATTATTGGGTTCCAGTTCAAGTGCCTTTGTATAATACCTTCGAGCCTCTTCTACACGTTTCTGAGCAGTCGCAATTTGGGCAAATGTCTGCCACAAATAAACATTCTTTGGATCTAATGGCTCCGCAAGACAAACCAATCGAATGGCTTCCTCATAGTTTTTAGCTCTCAATTCAATCTGAGCCCAAGCCAAATAAAAACGAGCATTTTGAGGATCAACGCTCAATCCTTTTTGAAAGATGCTACGTGCTTCTTCATATCGATTCTGATAAAACTCCATTCTAGCCCAAGCAGAATATAATGGAAGATGAGTTGGATCTTTCTCCAATCCAGTTTTAAAGGCATTACGTGCTCCTTCAATGTTCCCAATTCTCTGCTCAATTAAGCCTAATGACTGACATAAAAAGTGATTATCAGGATTCATATGAACTGCCTCAATTAATATTTCTCTGGCCTTAATTATTCCAAACTTTTTCAAAACAACTTTTGACAAGTCCTGCCAACCTTTCCCCAGTAAAGGGTCCTTTACCACTGCCAAGCGAAACAATAAAATAGCCAGATGAATTTGTCCTTTCGCGGCATACACTTTTCCAGACTGACGGACATCCTCTGCACAAGTAGCAAGCTGCATATCTCTATAGACTTGCTTCTCTTCTGGAGTAAGCTTTAACGTGAAATTCAAAGCCGGTGAAGAAGCCACTTGTTTCTGCAAAGGTGCCATTTCCTCCAATTCGACTTGAATAGTATCTACAAATGATGACAAGTTATTTGGTTCATTCCACGTATTTTGTTCACTAAGGTCTTCTAGTTTGTCACCTTGTTCTTTCGTTACAACTTGATTCCACTGAAGCTGACTCTCTTCCATCGACTCCTTCTTCGTAGAAAAGCTTGACAACTCCGAAGGTGTTGTGACCGAAAAGGACTCTCCTGTAGTTTGTGTCATTTTACTTTGTACCAACTGAAGATACAGTCTTGAGCCACCAGTGTTTCGTGAGTGGGGACAGGTTGAGAGTGGAAAGTATCGTTGAAAAGGAGACAAAAGGGGACATGTTTGTTTTTCCAACAAGCATCTACAGTCGCTTTTCAGTATTTTTCTTCCATAGCAAGAAACTATAAAAGCAGTCATATCAGGTCAACAGTAACCACGCAACCTTGCACTCCTTCGAGGACGTCAAGAATCCGAAGATCCAGATTGGAACCAAAAAAGGGATCATTGGGGAAGTCAGTAAATGGCTGTGGTTTCTTGTGCACCTTGAGACTTCTGTCTCTTTAAACTTTTGCTTCTTATTGACGAAATAACAAATATAGAGTTGTATCCATAGTGCTTAAAGAGAAAGTAGTTTTAAGATATACCTCTGGAAATAACCCGCTGAGTCTATTCATATTTTTAAGAATTGAAAAAGTATACTGTCACGGTCTCTTTAAAGAATAGGAAGCCTTTCTTTCTTCAGATAAATAAATATTTCCTTCCTTCTTCTCTGAAAGTTTCGTTTTTGTTTCTCCTTTTGCCTTCTGGTTCAACTTGTTTCTGTCTCTACCTTTCCTTCCAGTGACATGCTCCGAATGGCTTCCAATCAATCGCTTCTTCTGCTTCAGTTGCTTCTTCAACCATTTGGCTCTTTGCCGAAGACGAGAAATATTGCTGGGTAATTCATAGGATGCCACATATTTCATCGGTACTATACGATTCAAATCTGTATCATTCGTTTCAAGAATATCCTTCACATCAAGTCCAAAATTTTCAGGTTCAACAGTACGATATCGGAATTTGATAGGAGTTCCAGAAACAATATCTTCAAAATCGAGTTCAAAATATTCATCAATCAAACGATCAATTTCAACAACTTTAGATTTGCAAATTTCAGGGATAGACGTATCGGTTGAATGTTCTTTCGATACACAATCAATTTCGTTGCAGTCATCTTCCAACAGTTGCATTTCAAATCTATCTCCCAATATATGCTCTATCTTTTGCCGATGTTGGTTGGCATCCAATGACTCCTGTTCTTGAAGGAATGATTCATAAGAAAATCCATGTGCTTTACAATAGCCTAACAATGACTTTAACCGAGTCATTATTTCTTCCTTCTTCTCATTTCTTTTCTGTTCCATATCTTCTGCTTTCTCTGCTTTTTCTTGTTTCTTTCTATTTTCTCTTCTCTCTCTCTTTCGTTTCCGACGGTTGTCCTTTTCTCTTGAAGAATTTTGCATGTTTCGACCATACGAAACAACTTCGACAGCATTAGGTTCTTCAAAACGAAAGTTATGTTGCGCTTCAAACTGCTCTTGCTTCTCTATAAACTCTTCGTCGGCATCAATATCTATATCATGGATAATGCTATCCAATGCAGGTGCTTCTCCAGCATTGTGCATCCAACCATTGTTTAAAACATAATCTCGTAGAAACCTTTCTGCTTCATCCGGAGTCTCCTTCTCTAGATAGGAATGAAGGAGATATTCGTCAGCTGTTTTATTCCGTTCGGCGTCTCTAATACTTTTAAGGAGCTGTTCTTCTTCCGCAATTTCTTGTTGCCGAGTAGAAGCATCTTTCAAGGTTTTTGGTTGTAAAAAGTCTTCTTCATCATCAGACTTTTCAACACTATTCACTTGTTCCATAATGCTGGAAATTTCCTGTTTTAGTTGTAGTTGTCCCCTGTCAAAAGTTGATGTCGATATTTGTTGGGCTTTTCGTTGTTTCCTGTCTTCTTTATCGTGTCCAGGCTCCTTTTGAGTCTCTTTATTCCGTTTACTGTCCTTTGTACGCTTGTACTGATCTACTGCCTTCTTTTCTTCTTTCCTCTTTGTACTACTATCACTATTCAAACTCGAGTCACTTCTATCGCTACCTTCATTATCATAGAATTGTGCTTCTTTATCGTATATAAGGGGGTCTCTATTTTTCAAAAGTTCATATGTCTTGACTATTTGACTGTCTAATTTCTTTGATAGTCGTTCGGCGTTTTCATCCTCGCTGGAACTTTCAGAAAAAGATGAATCACGCTGAAGACTGGAGTCTTCTAATGCAAAGTTAAGGATGTTATCGTTAGTATGTTTATACCTACCACTTGTTTCTTGTGTTTGTGCAACGGTTGACAAGGGCTTGCTTCGACGTACCATTCAGGAAATCGCTGAACCCACTTTTGGTGGTGTACCAGAGTGGCATTCAAACAAGATGGTCATGTGTTGATGAACAAAAGTGAACAAAGTAGCTGGCAACAACTTTTTCGCATGATTCTTCAAGGACACTGACACCGTGTGTCAACTTGTACAATGATCGATTCCTTTCATTGTAACGGAGTACCAACACTATCCGATAAAATATCCTGGTAATGACGATTGTCTTTATACAAATCAATACTTGTACCATTCATTTGATGACAAGATATCTATTTTTCTGTAAATTCAAAAATAGTCAAAGTATTTATCCTTGAAAACTTAACGGATACCCTCCACAAGGATGGCGGAAGGATTCACATAAAACAATGGGCTTTGGGATTGTTTTCAAGAGAAAAAAGCAATGAAGTCCCTTTTCTCCTTAAAGTCATCCTCTCAACGTACTTCTGCTGCATACAAAAATACAACTAAACCAAGTGGTGCAAGAGTAGTCTATCTATATGAGGAAGGACAACCTGTGGACGGTAAGGGAACACGTTTGGAGTTTACTCCCGACGTTTGTCGCACACTCGATGACGTAAGCCCCATGCCATTTCCTTCTTCCCACATCGTTAAACTGCGCTAGGTGAAATTACTCATCAAGCAAACACTTAACTTACCTTATCGTCCAGCTTGGTTGAAAGCTGCTCATAACGGAAAACTTATCAACTCAATGTCCGAAATTACAACAGATATGGCTCTCATCTACGTAAGTCTGTCAGTTTTAGGTCCACATCGTATTAATTAGGAAAATATAAAGGATGGACAAGCTCGAAGATTACCCTACCCAGTTTCAACGTCTTCATCAGGTAAGTTCATTCTTATAAATGGAAACCAACTTGAGAAACTTGTTGCAAAGGGTCCAGGGACACACCAGATTATAACAAGACTCACCGAAAAGTGAAGAGCACTGGAACAATTGACGTCAATGCAGTAATAGGAGGCAACACAGCAAAAGGACAAAGTTCGACGTCACCTGTAGCCGAAAGAAACCAAAGTGCTTCCTTCGATGTGTCCAAATTGTTATCAAGACTGGAGGTTATTGAAGCTCGTATGGATGATTTGCAAAGAGAAACAACGGCACTTCGAGGGGAACAAGAGAAATTGCGAAAACAGGTTTTTGCTTTACAACAGTCTTCTATGGAAAGCACAAGACGTTTCTAATGAAATAGACCTTTGGGTACCTATCAAGCAGGTGTATATACCGCTACTCATTTTGGAAAAAGAATAGAACAGAAAAAGTGAATATATATTTCAACACGACAATATCTTCAAAAAAGGCACACAAGTGCAATTTAGGGAAAAAGCAACGATACTTTTTCTTTTATACTTTAGTATTCGTTCCATCATATCGAAACAATGTTCCATTGGAGCCAAGTATAAAACCAGAGTTACCAAAGAACTTGATTCGATACAAAACGCTTCCTAAACGACCAGTCAAAGGATCCTTTTCCCAATGTTTACCTCCATCGAAACTGCGATATAAAATACCACTGCCAACGGATGCCCACACTTCCTTGTCATTATGAAAGGCAACATCGAGTATGCCATAACCACCTGTACGAATGTCTACCTTATTAAACTTGATAGTTGCTTCTGTATCTACTGGTGGATTCGGCTCAGAAAATGTTAGAAAGCCTCCATTGGTTGCCATCCATAAGCCATTTCTCAAGTCATTATTCACAAAGCCCATACTTTGTATTCTTCGTGCAGAATTTCGAGGATGTGGTGTCCAATATTCTTGTCCAGGATGCCAAGTGACATAAAAGTTTCCTCTAGAAGAAACTGCCAAATAGTTACCTTTACAGTCTCTAGACATAGAAATTACACTGCCTGTGTAATATGAGGCGCCTGTTACTCCGGAACCAACTGTTCTATTCAGTGTTGCGTCAATTGTTTCTTTCACTTGTGCTTTCCAATTTTTACCACCATTTGTTGTTAGGTACACTGCACCTGCACTTGTTGCAAGCTCTGCTTCACTGGGTCCAATTGCAGTAATCATCACTGGTTCTCCTGGAAGTTTAGGAGAGAGAGGAATGCGCTCCCAATCCTTACCAGCATTGACTGTATGGAGCAATACTGGGGGCTTTCCAACAATCCATCCCTCATCCTCGTAAAAAGATATGGATTCAAAGCGATAATTAATTTCTTCGTCTACCTGCAAAGACCTGAAAGCACGAGGCTCCCAAGTATTACCTGCATCTTTGGTCTCCAAAATTGTTCCATTGGCACCTATCAACCAACCATGTTGTTTTGAGCTATCAAAACTCACATCTATCAAAATTTCGTTCTAGTTCTATAGCAAAAACTGAAACTACGAGTCATACATACCAAAAAGTAGTGACTTGGATGGAACAGGAACTGGTTCCCAATGAGGGCTTTTTATCATCTGTTCAAAATCACCGGCAAAAGCTACAGGAATCGTTGTTCCTATCGCTGGTAGTGAAGCTACTACTTGTAAAAACAAATATATTAGTCTTCTTCTGGATACATTCTGAGTACTTTCGACTTGTCGATTGAGCGACAGTAGCGTTTCCGAGAAATGATCTGTACAACTTTGCAATTTCCGCATATGATAATTCGCCGTTGCACAGTAACACCTAGGCTTTCTGTGTACAAACAAGAAATTGGTCGTTTTAGACTTGTCATATTTGGTAATAAATGAGGAAGAAAAGGAAAACAAAGAAGCAAAGGCCACAGGCATTCCGAGATTGTCTTGACCCACTCTTGTTCCACAAGAATAATTGTCTGCAAGCACAGATTGCCCTCATTGTTCGTTTCTAATGGTAATATTGCAAACAATACCAAAATATTATTCACTTATAGAAAACAATAAGTTTTCATAAATATCTCTTTCAATCTTCTCTAAAATTTACAAGATGCTGAAATTTGAAGGAACTGAGAAAGTATCATGCTGACCACCGACATTGACGCGACAATAAATGAGTGCTATTCTTGCGTGGGTTTGCACTGGCCATCGTGCTTCTTCACAGCAGTCCAGAATACTATCTCGGAAAGCACGAAACTATGAATATTACTTATCAAATTGGCGTTTTATATATCGCCGAAGAAAGACTCTTTACAAGATTAGATGCCAACTCTTCCATTCTTCAGGACAAAAGCCAAGAATATTGTTTTTAGGGACCCCGCAATGTGCGGCAGAGTCTTTGCGCAAACTCTCACAAATATGTGAAGAGAGGCAGAATTTTACAATAGTTTCTGTTATAACCCAAGCTCCTTCAACAAAACCCAGCAGGAAACGTGCTCTTTCACCGGTACAAATGGCTGCAGAGCAACTCAAGATACCAGTCTATACTCCAGCAAATATCAATGACGAGTTTTTTCTACGTCAACTTGTAGAGTGGAAACCAGACCTATGCGTTACTGCAGCATATGGGAAACTACTTTCACAGTCGTTCTTGGATATTCCCCAGCTTGGTGTGGTGAATATCCATCCTAGCTTGCTTCCAAAGTATCGAGGAGCTGCACCCGTTCAGCGTGCACTTGAAAGAGGAGAAGTAGAAACTGGAGTATCTCTTTTGTTCACGATATTGAAAATGGATGCTGGGCCTATTATTGCGCAACAAACTGTTAAACTTGATGGAAATGAAAAGGCTGGCAAGCTTGTAGTGGATCTCTTTCTTATGGGAACAGGATTGCTGGTCGATCATTTGGAAGGCATTGTCAATGGTAACACACAAGCTATTCCACAGAACGAAGAAGAAGCCACTTTTGCTCCAAAAGTGAAAAATGAAGAAGGATGGTTGACCTTTACAGAAAATGCTCGGCATATTCATAACAAGGTTCGTGCATTCAGTGACTCCCCTGGAACCTTTGCAAACTTTCATATTCAAGACAGAGGCATAGAAAGGGTGAAAATTTATACAACGAGCTTGGTTCGTAGTGAGAGTTCTCCTGCTGTGGGTATTCATCGGATTGGTCTCAATCCTGATAAGCAAGGTTTACGAGTAACTTGTGATGATGGAAGCCAATTAGATATCCTTCAACTACAGTTGAGTGGGAAACGAATAATGAATGCTAGAGATTTTTACAACGGCTTGCAAGGAAAGGTGATTGAAAGGGAAAGATTGCCCTATGGATAATATAAGAAAGTTCCAATATATCACACAACGCTTCTAATACTTGAATAGTTTGTAGGTTCTAACAAGAGCACAATAAACGCTCTTCCTCGTTGTCAATCAGTTGCAGTCTTTTCAACATATCAAGTTCTTTCGGCTGCCAAGGTATCATTTGCAAACTTTTGCTCCATAGAGCCTTGGCATCAGACTCATCTAGTGCATTTTCAACAAGAGGAACTACGCGATTCACATTCATCACAAAAATTCCCGAAAACTGTGTTAAAAAAGGATCCACGGCTGCATTGAATACAGTTGCAGCGCCTTCTTTTGGACTTCGGAGAAATAAGCTAGCAATTTTGTGATAGAGTAAACTAATGATATGACCAAAATTTCGAGCAACATTTGTATGTACATCTCCCGGATGAACACTGGCAATCTTCAGCTTCCATGAAAGGCATCTCTTACACAGTTCCCTCATAAATAATAAATTACAGAGTTTACTCGTTGCGTATGCTTCAAACCTGCGGTACGACCGCTTCCTGTAGTTTATATCGTCCAACTGAAGAGAGCCCAAAAGATACGCTACATTTCAATCATAAATAAATTTTCCTCAAAATAATCATAGCAGACATACTTAAAGAACTCACTACAACGATTCTAACGCCACTTGTTTCCGATATTTTATCCATGAGTAACATAGTTAACATAAAGTGACCTAAATGGTTCACTCCAAAATGGAGTTCCACTCCATCTTGTGTGAAAGCTAGTGGCCCTCCCATAACACCCGCATTGAGTATTAGATAATGAAGGGGCACTTGTAGACTCTCAAATTTTCTTACAAAGCTTCGAACGGAATTAGTACTACTAAGATCCAACTCTAGTACGACAAGTCTTTTAGTGGATTGTATGTCAGAATCACATAATTCTTCAATAACCTGTTCGCCCGATTTCATATTTCTACATGCTTTCTAAAAATAGGATTTCTAACGATTGACAGTGAGAATAGCACCATACCTAGAATAATGGTGGCGCCACTTTCAAAAAAGTATCGTGCGGTCTCTTTCCCAATGCCCGAGTTTGCTCCAGTAACTATTGCAACCTTTCCACTAAGAGATACTTGAGGTACCTGTGCAAGCTTCACTATTCGAGAAGTTATAATATCCCATATAAGAGATATCCATGCTTGGAGTGAATACCAACCATAAGGGCGCCAAAGTTGTTGCATTTTTCTTTGGATCCTTCCGCCAAGCATTCCGTTCACAACTTGGGATATTTCTGCAGTAGACAAAAGGATGGAACAAGACATGGAAATGGAGCAGTCGGAAACCTCAAGAGAAGAACGTGGTAGAGGTAGAGGTATCAGAGCAGCAATGGACGTCGATGAAGATGGACGCTATGCTGGAAGAGGTATTGTAGTTTATATTTCTCTCTTTCGTTCCTGTGTTTAGTTCTTTTCAAGGTGGGGTGTTTGAAAGGCTTGGAACCGATAAGACCGGTAGTGGACCACAGAAATGTACTTGTTTTTGTTTTACTTGTTGTACTTTACTGAATGCACCTGTTTGTAGCTGTAGAAGGATACATTCTGATTGCTTGCAATTTACACGAAGAGTGCACGGAAGAAGATATTTATGACAAATTTTCCGTAATGAGCTTGTTCATGTTTTTGATAATATAAGTGTAATACCTTTTTAGGAATACGGCGAAGTGAAAAACATACACCTCAATTTGGATCGTCGAACTGGGTTCACCAAGGTATAGATAACTTTTTCCAAACGAAAGCCCTTAATACAAAACCTTTTTTAGGGTTACGCTTTAATAGAATACGAATACTTTAAGGAAGCTCAAGCAGCTATTGAAGCACTGAATGGGGCTGAACTTCACGACCACTTGTTGGATGTTTCTTGGGCGTTTAGTCATGGTCCAATAGGCACAAGAATGAGTACTAGGAGACGGAGTGAGCGATAAAGTTGCAAGCACAGTGTAGGAAATGGAATTCTGTAATAAAGAAACGTAGTTGAGCAGTTATCCTCTGAATAGTTTCTTTATGGTAATTTGAGTTTCTTCAAAAACTATTAAATACTATTATTTTCTACTCTTAACAACTGCCTTTATTAAAGTTATATCCAAAAGAGAATCGAATAACGTCATACGCGAGAAGAGACAATAGGTCAAAAGTGTTCTTGTTGATTGGCTTTCTTTTTATTGGATTAGAATGCTTTCTACATTTATTCGACAACCCTCTTTAAGGAACCAACTGCTAAAAGGTTCACACAAATGCTTTCAAAGCATAGAACAGTACATATGGAAAAGGTTACCTTTGTATGAAAGTTTGCCGTTCAGTGCGTGTCGATCATTTTGCTCGGACGCAGCTTTACCCGATTTGGGTAGGAAAGCCTCCATATCCGTGGAAAGCCTTAAACTTAAGTGAACTTGTTAGGCTCCAACCATCGAAGTGTTATGTCTCTTAACGGAGATCGTATTAGGCCAATCAAAGCTAGCAATGCGTTTATAGCTCCGTCAGCAACCGTTGTAGGAGCCGTTGATCTTGCAGAGAAAGTGGTGATTTGGTATGGCTCCGTTCTTCGAGCAGATTTCGCTGAGATTGTTATATCAGCGTTGTCTGTTGTAGAAGAGAACTGTGTCCTGACTGTTGCACCGCCTAAAGAAAGTGGAGACTTGAAACCCATTCATATTGGTAGTTGGGTTGTTATTGAATCACACAGTCTTTTGAAGTCTTGTAATGTGGAATCTCGCACGCGTATCGGCTCCCACAGCATTATTGAAGAAGGTGCATTTATTGATATGGATTGTATTATTTTACCTTATTCTGTGATACCTGCCAATCAACGTATTCCAACTGGTGAAGTATGGGGAGGTAATCCTGCAAAGTTTATTCGCAAAGTGGATCCTGATGAAGTAGATGATACTATTCAACAAGCAGAGAACACATTTTACTTTACGAGACAACATATTGCAGAGTTTTTGCCTAAAGGATTTGCTTATATAGAAAAGGAAAGGCTACTGCACTCTGTTAATTCTTTCGCAAAAAAAGAATAAAATAATACTTTTTTGGAATAAGATGGCACGGTGTGTTTTAAAGAAAGAATAGGTTGTATTGATGACCCGTTGAAGAAGAAGAGACATATTTGAGTATAAGAGAGAAAAATAAAAGAGAAGACAGAAAGAAAGAAAAAGAAACAGAAAAGAGAGAAAACTACAGAGAAAAGAAGAAGAAAATTATAAGATAGAAAAATCCAATGGTTTGGTTGTCTTGGGAAGAACAAGCCTATTCGAAACTGTTACTTCATGTTGCAAAATATTCTGCTGATTCTGTTTGTGGTTTATTGTTAGGAAGACAAGTGTACTTACAACCAACAGAAGCAAGTTCAGTAAACGAAACATGGGTTATTAAAGATTGCATACCTTTGTTACACGGACAACTTAACTTAACTCCTCTACTGGATATGGGTATAGAACTAAGTCGTACCGTTGCTGAACAACAAGGACTGTTCGTGTTGGGAATGTATCTTGCGAAGGAACGTTTTGACGATGGAGAACCCACTTTATCTACTTTCAAGTGGGCAGAAAGAGTCCACCAGGATAGACACAATTCTATACAACTATTTGTAATGGTAAGCTCTTGTTTATGAAATATGTTGCGCAATCATATTGTTTCAAAGGTGGATAACATCAAATTGGCTCCAGATATTCGAGTAGAAAAGGTTCCGTTGCGAATATTTTACAAAACAAAACAGACTACTCGGTGGTTAGAGTTTGCCAAGGATGAACCTGAACAGAAGTTATCTGTGATTCCCTTGAAGACATTAGAATTTGCAGAAAGTTGTATTAGTAATGATAACTTATTAAGAGATTTTCACGATTTTGATGATCATTGCATGGAACCTCGTTTCCAATGGTTGGAACCTTTATCAAAATCTGATAAATGATAACTTTCTTCTATATGTTTGGGTATAATTGAAACCATTTGAAGATTATTAAAAAATCGAATTCTAAAAGTTTATTGCTTTGCACTGATTGACTGTCTGTTCAGAAGGACAATAAGGACACTTGAAGCGAGAAGTCACTCGAGGTAACTTCTGAATGGAAAGTTGACACAAGACGTGGCCACAAGGAAGTAACATTGGAGGATTTTCTGAAGAGCTTTGTTCTCTTGAAACTGGACAAGTGAAAATGGAATGAAACTGAAAATGTTTGCCTACAAATAAAATATGTTCTTTCATCAAATGATGAAGATACCAATAGAACCCATACCTAACTCAACTTCTACTGGAAGCTGATCACTTCCTTTCCACTCCGTCTTGTTAGGAAAAATACGAGCGGCTTTTAGAAGTGTAGGCAATGCCAGAAGACCCTATGCAAACATATTACCGAACGAAACTTCACAAACGAAAACAATACGTACTGCTTGGGTAACCAAATACAAAGGAGACTCTTGTGGCAAGCCCAATACCTTACAACAGGCTTTAGTAAATTCCATTTGAGTTTCTGACTTCAGACTTGGAGAAAATAAATCAGCATATGGGGAGTGTTCAATCCGATCCATGAACAAAACACAACAACTCAATCTCTGAATTTCCGACAAATACGACTCGGCAAATGATGCAAAATGCAAACTTGAATATTTTCACGTTCATAAATACAAACTGTAAAAAAGAATTAAGATGCTTACTTAGCATATTGTAATGCATCTTGAATTCTGTTGCTTCGTAACAAATTCAGATAGTGTAGTTCATGCAAACGAAACAAAAGTGTGTCGCCACCTTTTGTTAAATGAATTCCTTGACTTATAATCCAACTATCTCAAACAATCAACAAAATCAGAATACAAAATGAAACAAGAGAAATACCTTGTGGCTGGTTCCAAATTGTCCTGGTCAATAGCACTAATGATACGGTGCAGTTCCTTAAAAGATTCCGTCCATTTATCGTCCAATAAAATACCGCTGGCTTCTGCAAACTGTTCTCCTACATCAAACAAACCTTTCCGAAAAAGATGCTATAACAAGATGAGTACTCGAACAAGTACAATTTGAACTTCTTACTTGGCAAACTGCTTGACTTACTAAATGCAGAGGAAGCTTTGCTGAAGGACAACAAGCACCTTCCAGAAGTTGTTGGGAAGATTTATCTACAGACTTGCTAAGCTTTGATAAACAACTGTACAGCTATAAAACTCTATGAATACAACTCTTGGATAAAGGTTGACAGCTCATACCTCTTTCTGTTCAGTATTCAGTTCCTTTTGTTTAGTTTCTACAACTTTCTTTAACTGTACTAATTGTGGTCTCCAATCAGCACTAGATTGTGTTGAAGAAGCATCTGAAATGGTCTTTTGAAAATTCTAACTTGCGTTCAACCTCACGAAATAACTAGTTTCAAAAGACAAACCTGGCAAAGGTTTGCTATTTCTTCCAGTGCACGAGAAATTTGTTCATATATTGATTGATACTTTGTCTGTACTTTTTCAAAATCACTAGTCCAACTTTCCATGCTTTCTGTTTAAGCCATCCACCACAAGAAAATACCCCACAAGATTGCGCTAATACAATGGTAATGACAATCCTTATTGATATAGTCAAGGTTATAAAAGACAGATAATACAATCAAGCCTTTTCGTTTATTGAAAAGGTAAAGGTGAGTTTAGACAAAATACAAGGGACTAGGAGAATGACTGACGAGTGCATCCTTATTTGAAATAAAAGCTATATTCTCGGATATTGTGTTCCCCGAGTAACAAGCAAATTTGCGGAAAGAACGACTACAATTATATTTAAGATATACTTCTGATGTTGAAGAAAGCAAGAAAAAAATTACCCAATTGACTCTTGTAACTCCTTGTCTTCGGCTGTCCCTGTCCATATGGCAAGACGATATTCACGATTTCTAATACCAATGCTATGCCAGTATATCATCACTTTCAGCTGGTTTGAAGTTATCTCCAATTACAGCAAGCACCTATCCAATTTTAGAAACCTTCCATATGACAAGAACGAACATACCGTATTGATCCAAGCATCGTTGATGTCACGAGAGCTTCTACGAAGAGAGAACTGCCAGATACCTCCAGACTCATTCAGAGGGTCTTCCCACTTCGGCTCTATTCCTTCTTTGAAAATATGAAAGTCGGCTTTGGGGGCTATGTCACTGGGTTGTGGAACGTGATTGAAGACACTACAAAACAATACCAATTAAACAAGTAGCTAATAGAACTGAATAATATTACCCCCAGAATTCCTCCACTGTACGAAAAGTAGCCACTTTTTTAAGATGCTGGCATATGAGTCCCGGAGTTAGCTTTCCACCAGCATTGGCACTATACCACAAAGTCCAAGCAAACTGGAGGGGATGCGCTTCCTTGTTGTCCTCTGTAGTTACAAATTCCACCTCACTTGCTTCGCTTCTTACTATCTTGGAGTTTTCCTCTTCCATGCAGTTTCTGCAAAGTGAATAAACAAATCGTCTTCCCTACAAATTATGAGTACCGTCCTTCGATTTGGTGTGAGCGCCTAGAGAAGATTGTTTGTCCTGGCAACCACCTCGTTTGGCAATCACTACAGATATGAGACTAGTAAGTTGTCTCTTTTCACCACTTATGGGCCGAAGTATTCGTTCAGTTGGAGGCTATGTAGATGTTCGCCTCTTTTTAGAGAGTATAGAGTGCGGTGACGTGGCGAAAAACTTTAGTCGGATCGAAGATTTACTTCAAATGAAATCACTTGGTAAATTGGTTGTTTAATGTTAAGTTATCCTATTTTCTTATTACAACACTAGATTTAAGGAAGATGGGTATCCCACCGAAGCAACGAAAAAGAATTCTCAGACATGCCGAATACCTTCGTCACGGAATCGTTCCTTACGAGTATGCTATAAAATACAATGAGCAACAAGGAGGCTCACTTGAAAAGAACGAATCACAAAGTATAGAACCTTAGGATCAATCGTTTAATTGCTGGATACTTCAGTTTTGCTCAAAACTTGTACGTGTGAAAGCTAGACATGGAGACAAAGGAACTTCATCAGAAGAGCAAATAAACGAATCATGTAGATAGATGCAATTCGATCATGAGTTTTTCACTATCCCATTGTTCATAAAATCTTGTTATTCATTGGTTTGGTTGGTTTGCAGAACAAAAAATTGCTAAGGTCACTCGCTGTTCGTTTGCATTCCTTACAAGGCTCTGACACCGCTCGCTCACCTGTTTTTGGAGTCGCAAATTTATATTGAAATCAGCAACAATGCTACAATGTCAACGATCTTTATTGTCTGGCAATATCTCAAAACAAAAAATTGAAAACCTTCAGTGAATTATAAAATCTAAAAAAACCGCTTAACACTTTGAGAAAAAAATGTTTGCTTAATATATTACATACTGCAAATTTTATTGCGCCATCGCTAGCCGCAAGAGACAGTGCAGAATTTGACATACCATTTTGATAGAAGAATTAACTAAATAATTACCAATTGAAATAATGAAGTCGATACACTATTTACTCCTGTGAAAGAAATTTACAGATTGCTGACAAAGAAACTTAATTAATATTCGTATTATTTTGGTAATATCGATAGATTATTCAAAGAAATAATGCCACCAAAATAAAAAAAATAAAAAATACAAATTTTAATTTTAAATTTAAATAATAAAGAAATATTTTTCGTTCCATACACAGATGCATCTGCTAAAATGTATTATTTAAAATTTTAACTTTTTTTAAAATACTTGCCTTCAATCTTTTGGAAGTTTGGACAACCCTTTTGTCTCCTCAAATACCTTTGACAAAACAAGAAAAATTATGCGGAAAATTCACTTGCAAAAGGTTTGGTGTTGTGTCTTTTTCATTGATGGGTTTTAGAATTGTGTGAATAATTATTGTATCCTATGTCTTTGTAGACAGTTACTACAAGTTCGTGATTGGTTCCTCTGATTCTGTTCATAGTTTAAAATTTTTGAGTTTAATCACATGCAATTAAAATCTTTAATCAATCAACGCGCTATACACTTGCTAATTGTTAGCTGTGACTTACTTTTCTAGCTTATTGACACATTTCTCTTAATTAAGAAATTACCCGTTTACTTGAGTTGTTTGTTGCTTTTCTGCAGTAGGTCTGTGGAAATTTTGATGGAAAATTTTTTGTGTTGATTAGGAAGAGCTCCACGAGTGTCATTTTTCTGGCTAAAAGTGTTGAATATTTATATTTCTAGTATTCAGTGAAGATATCTTGGAAGACTTGGTTGTCTGTTGAAGTCTTTTGTCATCGCTTTATCTGTTGAAACTTTGAAATGACCATTCGAGCATTGTTTATCGATGGAATGAAATGGCTAGATGATTTTTGAGAGAGTATCATCGGTAGTGGTAGGTTGATAGTTTTGATGTGAATCATGTGTTGTGTGGGCACATGACACCAGGTGGTGGTGTTAATTTGGAGGGGGTCACAGGGTTTGATGTATGGTGAATGGCCACTTGGAAAAAGAAAGTAGACCTTGACAGTGATATATGGGAGGACGTCAATACGAATGCCCTTTCTAGTAAAGAAGGATGGCAAGTAAACAAATCGTCAGTTGACTTTTCTTCGGAAACAGCGTCGCATGGGGAATCGGATGGTCAGGAAGTGGTAGCTGGAAAGGAGAAACAGATGGCTGATTCGTCGGAAAGAGAATATGCTACAAGTGAGGGAGGGCCATTGGTCAAGTTGACAGAAGAAGAGTCGACTGTTACTCCAGACATGGAAAAGCTGCAGAGTTTGCCGTCAGCTTCCAACGAAGCAGCAGCAAAGAGCTATGAATCGTTGGTACAAGTCCAAGGTCTCCAAGAAGTCAACCGACAGCTTTCCAAACGTTTAGAAGAAGAGAGTGACCGAGCTTCCTTGGCAGAAAAGAGACGTGTAGAACTTGCAACAAAAGTCAGCAGCTTGGAAAAAAAGTTGGCAGCGTTGGTGAAAGAAAGAGAATCGTTAAAAAAGGATCGAGGTTCGAAAAGTTTGGATGCCGAGTTGTTGAAAGAGAAGGATGCGCAGATTGAGCAGATTCTACAGGAAGGAGAACAGTTATCGAAAAAGATATCTGATAAAGAACAGCATGTTAAGAAACTTCGGGCAAAGATACAAGAACTGGAAAAAGAAAGAGATGGATTGAAGAATCGTGTTCAAGAACTAGAAGCAAAAGTACAAAAGATGACAACGCAATATTCATTGTTGGAAACTGAACAAAAGTCGCTTCAAACGCAGTTGAAAGAAAAGGAACAGTTACTGAAACAAACCATGGAAAATTCAAAAAAAGTCGCTGAAACAGAAGATACTGTGCGCTCACTGACAGAGGAGTTGCAAGAAACAAAGAAGAAATACCAACAGGAACTGGAAAACAAAGAAAAAGAGTGGCGTCAACAAGCAGAGCAGTTATTGGCTTCAGTTTCAAAAGAGGCCAATCGGAAACACAGTAGTTTAGAACAAGAAGTAGAACTGTTGAGGAGTGAGATTGAAGAGGTTCTGTCAAACTCTGCAGCTAGAGAAGAAGAATGGAGTAAACAAGTGGAAGAGTATCGTCAACGTTGTCGTGACTTGGAGGAACGTTTGCAGAATTATGTTCTTGAGTCACCCTATAGGGATGAGTCATTATCGAGACGGATTGAAGATTTACAGAGTCACTATATTGAACAGCTTCGTTTATGTAAAGTGGTTGAAAATTCTTTATATGAGAAATTGAAAGCAGCAGATAGTCGAGTTGAAAATCTAACAACAGAACTTGATGACTGGAAATATAAAGCGAATGTTTCATCTGTGGAAAGAGAAAGATTGGAAAAATTAGTTGCAGGTAAAGAAGATGAAAATAACAAGCTTCAAGAACAATACGAAAATGTCAATGCTGAGTTGGAAGATTTGAAAAGAGATTCATCAGAGTGTAGACAGTATTTAGAGCAACTTGTTGAACAGTATAAACGAGAAATTGAAGAAGTAAAGTCTGCTTTATATTCAGAGCGTCAGCGTCGGCACAGTCAGCATGAAAAGAGATCAAAGGACTCTTTTCGAGACGTTGGTGTTCAAACCATGGAGCGTGATGTTGAAAGATTGAATAAGAATGGAGAATCCTCTGACAGGAAATTTGATTTGAACGTTGACAGGAAAGCAGTATCAATGCGTACATCGGATGCTCTGAATGAATTGGAAAAAATGACTTTTGACGCATATAGTTTTGAGCGTCTGAAGTTTTTAGTTCGACAAGTTGTAGGAGATATTGAGCTGGTTAGTGACGCATTGATGCATCGTGAAGAAGAGCAAAGATGGACCCAGGAAAGGTTGTTGGAATATGAGGACAAGTTAAAGTCTTTTGAGCAGTTAGAAAGTGTACAGACAGCATTAGAAGAACTGAAAGTGCGATATAACGCTACACTGGAGATTTTAGGAGAAAGAGAAGAAAGGGTACAAGAATTGGAAGCAGATATTGCAGATTTGAAAAGCGCTTATCAAGATCAGGTAAATTATCTACTTTCAAAGCTTCGTGAATAGTGAGAGAGTTCTATCTTTCTATTATTTATTATGATGCATGGAAGGCATTCATTTCAAAAGAAAAGCATTGAAAGAGAAGAAAAAACGAAAAAGAGAGAAAAATAAAAAAGAAATACATCTCTTTGGTTATGAAAGAATATTTAAAGGACAGATGAAGCAGTTTGATGTTTTGATTTTATAGCATCAAACCTGTTTGGGTTGACAAGACCCCTTAGAAAACTTAAAGGTAGTATCATTTATACTTGAGAATAAAAACTGTTTGAACTTCTTATTGAATGGCTCAGAAATACTGTAAATATGGTAAAGTTTGTCAACGTATATAAGCTCATCCAACATTCATTGATTTCCTATTGCTTGTGGTGAACGCAAGATGACAACGCCAGAAACCATTCAAATATTATTAAAGGCAGAAGAAGAAGCAGCATCACTGGTAGAACAAGCAAGAAAAGGTTTGCTTGTTATATCTTTACTCTAGTCTGTAGTCTGAAAGCAAGTGTTAGATAGGGAAACAAGATTAAAACAAGCCTCTGCACAAGTTGAAAAGGAAGTTAACGCATATAAACAAGAGAAAGAACGAGAATACCAACAAGAACTGAAAAAAGTAAGAAGAGCTTTATTAGCAATACAACGGATAACAGTCTTTGTAGCACTCGGGACTTGCTGAAGAGAACACAAAACGCCTTCAACAAGAGACAGAGCAGTTTTGTGACAGACTACGAAAACAGTTTGATTCCAAACAGAAAGAAGTAAGTTTTTTTTCTTATGCAGTTTATCAATTATTTGACAAGTTAGGTTGTTACGTATCTTAAAAATATTGTATTAAAGGTGGAGTCTTCGGCGGAGAGTGAATAGTTTTCCAGGGTGGTTGGCGGTTACTTTTTATGTCGTGTCAGAGTTGGACAGTAAAATGACATGTTTTATCATTGCACTTTAAAATTGTTTCTATTTTTGGGAGTTTCTACCAAGTCTCTTTGTATGTGAAGCAGTCGTTTTATTCTTCTTCAACGCCAATTGTCATTTCTTATATACACTGTTGATGGATAACAACCTGAATAATCTTTTAGTACCTAGGGAAGGCAAAAGCTGATTAGAATGGGAATAAGAAGAGTAATGACTTTTATGAGGAGCGATCAGTAAACAATTCTTCTTCCTCTTCTCTTTTAGAGAACTTCTGCTTAAAACAGTTATCTCATCGTCCTATCGCCCAACACAACAATCATACCAACAATATCCAACTCACCTAAGTGACAAGTAAAGGGTCGAGAAGTAACCAACTGTGCGCTTGGTCGATGCAAGACCTAACAAGAAAACACTCATTCAATCGTTGCCGGTTGAGACGGAATGCACATCTTGTTGTTGGCGTAGTTGCAGTGTTGGATAAAAACTATTAGAAATGGTGGAAATTCCGAAAATACCTCCGCCTAGACTTTGTAAAAGAAGAGCAAGAGGATTGTATGATGGGGAAATGACTACATTTGGTGAAAAGAGTGCACCTTCTGGAGAAAAGTAAGTTAACAAATTTTTGTGGATGGTTTCTCACATATCGTCAGACACCGAAGAAGCTTCCGACCGAATATTCATAGATTGTCTCTCTATAGCAAAACTCTTAATCAATGGTTTCGGTTTCGGATTTCACAAAGTGCCATGCAGAAAGTGAAAGCTTGGGGAGGTTTGGATGAATACTTGTTGAGAACACCGGACCAAGTCATTCTCTTTCCGTTTGCTATTCGTTTGAAGTATGAAATTAAGAATATTAGAGAACAGAATATTGCTAGGAGCTCTGATGTTGCTGGTGTAGATGGTGGTCTTGCCAATATAGAAACTCTGAACAAGGACTCCCAAGTGGCTGAGAAAGGAGTGGTGTTCAATCGATAGTTTCTAATTATAGACATGCTTGAATGTTATAAATATTCTAAATGAATAGCTTAAACTATTTTTCGTTTTGATATTCTTAAGAACCAACCATTTTTTAGAATCATCTCTATGACTGTCAGTATTCCTACTTCTCAATGGTTAAGCCTTGAATGAATACGCATTGCCTTTTACTCATTTGTTTCTTTTGCTATGGAATATCATGATTTACCAATAAAAGATACAGTTCATTCTTTCCTTTTCTTCTTGTATTGGTGTTTCACTTGTTGTATTTGTTGATTACTTTCAATAAACAACCTAATCAGTTCTAATGAAAAGTTTCTATAAGGAAATGTAATGATCCTGTGGCAGAGGTCAAAAACAATTCGTCAAGAGAGATTGTTTTAAAAAACATTTCTTCCAATGCCTCAAACCTTTTTTGTTTCTTCTCTTCAGTATCTTCGCATCGGCACTTTTTCCAACTTTGTAGGATCAAAAACTTTGCTGAAAAATGGTTGGAAAATAGTATCTCCTTGCCAACAAAAGGTTGTACTTCCTCTTGTGCCATATGGTCAACGAATTCCTTGGCGAGTGACCACCCAGTGCGTCGCAAAATACTCTTCTGATTCTATTGACAAGAAAGAAACTTATTTGTAAGGTCATACTGGAAAACAGCTATCAAGATATTGAGTGTTTTACTAGGCCAGAACCAACAGGACAACAAGGTACTTTTGATTATCGCGTGTTTATCGTCAAGAACCAAAAGCGCATTTCACCTTGGCATGATATTGCACTTTTCTTTGATGAAAAACAAAAAATATTAAACTTTGTGAATGAAATTCCTAAAGGAGAGAGTGGCAAGTTTGAAATTGCTACTAAGGAAGCTTTGAATCCTATCAAGCAAGATGTAAAGAATGTAAGTGTGGATGGATAGTATTTAGAATGAGTTTGAGTATTTGAATAGGGTGCTCTTCGTTTTTATAAATATGGTCCATCTTTGATCAATTATGGTGCATTACCACAAACTTGGGAAGATCCTGAAATAAAAGATCCTGTGACGACTTTTGGAGGAGACAATGATCCTTTGGATGTTTTAGAAATAGGAACTGAAGTTCTTGTGACTGGTGGAGTCTATCAAGTCAAAGTTTTAGGTGCTCTTGCGCTTATTGATGGAGAAGAAACAGACTGGAAAATATTTGCCATTCGAGTACACGATAAACTTGCAGAAAGAGTTCATCACTTGGAAGATTATGAAGCACTCTTTCCTGGTTCATTAGAAAAAGTGAAAGATTGGTTTCGTTTATATAAAACAGCAGAAGGAAAAGGAGAAAATCGATATGGATATGAAGGTCGTTTTCTTGATAAAGAAAGAGCATTGCAAGTTATTGAAGAATGTCATGCCGCTTGGAAGAAACTTAGAGCCAATGCCTTTCATAAAGAACTTGCCATTTAGACAAGTGAATGTCTTGGTATGGAAAGGACTACAAAGTCTGACTGTCTCTTTGGAATAAATATTCTTTCAAGAATGCCATCAAATACTTGTTGAATAAAGCTATCGGGTGGTAATAATAGTCTGTTGTTCTTGACAGGACTCCTTTGATCCATTCCTCTATCCTTGCCAAGTGTTCTGTTGTGATTGTGTGGTACAACGCAAGACTTTTGGTTGAGAGCATGTTGAACGATGATATCTCCTTGTATCGTTATTTACTTTCAGACCAACTATTCAACATTTTTCATCCGAGTTTTGTTTTCAAAATAAGAGAGTCTCTCAAGGTACTGATTGGTGCACTTCGGCTCTATCGTACGGAGGAATTGGCACTGTCTTTTAATGGCGGTAAAGACGCTACTGTAGTGCTTCATTTAATGAGAGCAGCTGTTGCAGGCTATTTTCAGACACAAGACAAGGAACATGCTGCTTTATATGCAGTATTTTTTACAGATGACGACTGTTTTGAGCAAGTAGAAACCTTTGTAGGTGCCATACAAGAGAAATACCATTTTCAGTTAATTTATCAAGGAGGTGGATTCTTACAAGGTCTAACTCGAGTTATAAGTGAGAAAAAAATAAAGGCATTTGCAATGGGGACTAGAAGAAGTGATCCTGATGGAAAAAACTTGGAACATTTCACACCCTCGTCGGATGGTTGGCCACCTTTTATGAGAGTCAATCCTATCGTTTCTTGGAGTTATGGAGAAGTTTGGAAGTTTCTATTGGCATTAAAACTTCCTTATTGTAGTATGTACAATAATGGATATACTTCTATTGGAAGAATCAGCGATACTAAGCCCAATCCTCTGCTGCGAAGGGCTGACGGAACATTTCTTCCTGCGTATGAACTCTCTCGGGAAGAAGAGGAAAGAGCAGGAAGAAAATTAAGTACAAGAAAATTTTCCTTTTCAAGAAAGTCTAATGGTGAGGATGATGGACCTCGAACAACTGCTTTAATAGTGATTGGAAATGAACTACTGAAAGGAACAACGCAAGATATCAATGCATATAAGGCTTCTGTCATTCTTCGAGGTAATGAGTTTCTCTTAATCTGTTGAATCTTTATTGACTGTTTTTAGAAATGGGTGTTGATCTTCGTAGAATTGTCTTTATTCCAGACGATGTTGATATCATTGCCACGGAAATTCGCTCGGCTTTTGCTTCAATGGACGTGGTCATTACTTCTGGTGGAATAGGTCCAACACATGATGATGTGACTTTTCAAGCAATGGCAGATGCCTTTTCAGTTCCTTTGGAAAGGTGTCAAGAATTAGAAAATGTACTAATTAATAACTTGGGTAAATCATTTTCTTCTGCCTGTTACAATATGACTCGTATTCCTCGTGGTTCAGAATTATTATATGAACATAGTTCAGATTCTACTTCGGAGTTTCCTATAGTAAGATTATATACCGTATACAATCTACCGGGTATTCCACAATATTTCTTAAAATCACTGCAAATTATCAAACCTTATATAGAAAGTGGATATCATTTTTGTGGAATGAGAGTAGACCTTGATGTTGAAGAAGTCTTTATTGCAGATACCTTGGCAGATTTTGTTCAAAGTCATCCAGGTGTTGAAATAGGTAAGGCTGTGTTGTTTGTGACTTGAGATTGAATGAATGGTGGCTCTTTACAGGTTGCTATCCTATCGTTGATCAAGGGCGATGGAGGACTGTGCTTATCATAGAAGCCCATAATAGAAAAGCATTGGCACAATATTATGAAGAGTTGAAAGCAAAACTACCCTGCGAATCCATTCTAGCAGAGACAATGTTGTAACTATTCTAAGGAAAAAAGTAGTATACGTCGAGTGAGCCTTCTCTCTCTTGGCTAGGATTGCTTTATATCAAAATAAGGACCAAGAGAACCAACTTTGAATATTTTCAAAAAGCTTTCAACAAACGACAACACTGATATCTTTGCTTTCAAAAGAACCGCACAAACTAGGCAGTTTTGTCGATGGCGCCTTTTCTTCGTACCTATCAAACACCATTCCTTTGTGAAAAGGTGCAATGACAAAATATAATTCGTATGTTTGGTACCTTTTTTGTTCGTTCAAGCCCATCCATGTTGCTTCTCATTAAAATGTTGAGTTTTTTCTGAAACTCTTCCTATTTCTCTCTTGGTCAACGGGTTGTTTCTCAATAATATCAACTTACTTGTTCTGTACTGGTGATTAAACAAGATATCTTTGTCTTCCCATCAGTTGCACGTATTAAACAACCCGATGTTTTATTGTTTGTTTTCTACAATAGAAAAGTAAAAAGGACTTGCTCTTCTCACTCGTGCTTTTCTTACCTTGTTGAATTCAACATGCTTCATAGTAACCCATACTGAACCTTGGTTTTTACTATTTCCATTACTTATGATATTAGTTTTATGCCAACACACTTACTGTTGTTGATATAAACTACCCAATTCGTTGAAAAAGCGATCAAATGCCAAACGAACCATGTTGAGCTTGTTGTTTCTCCCAAGTGGAGATATGTCTTATTTTATCCCTTGTGCATTTGACAGTAAATTTGTGCTAAAGAAGACAATATCTCTAAAAAGTAAAAAAACCAAAAATTATAAACACTTTTATTGTTGTTCGAACTCCGAAAATTCTTTTCCTTGGGAAGGTTGGAAACTTAGCCGCCAATTCCGTTTATTCTTAAGAAAAACTGGTCATTTTCCTCTTCAAAGAAAAAGAAGTGGTGCATTTCCTCAACCAGACAACATTCTCAAGTTACCGCCTGCAAAAACAACCACAGAAGAAGAATTTGAGAGGGTTTCTAGGGAGGTTCGTTTCAAGCAAAACTATGAAACACAACAACACCCAGTCAATGAGAGACCACTGGTTAGTATTACTGGACAAGGTGCAATTCTCTATGGAGAGGTATGAATGAATTGGGTTATATTATTGTGTTTCTAACTTGTGCTTCTGTAGCTTATTCAGACTTTTCAAGAAGGAACGAAAGCATGGGTTCGTCCTCTCATTCTTATGCAAGAAGAATTCTCAGCATTTCCGTTAGCTGCTGCGGAAAGTTTACACAAAAATTATTATAATATGTCCAGTCTACAGGATATCCTATTGCCTTCCCATCTAGTACAACCTTACCATAATGAATTGAGCAGTCTATTGAATATATTACAGGAAACTTCTTCTCCAAAGTCTTCCCAGGAACGTGAACAAGCAATACAAGCAATATTGGCTTTTCTTCGAGGGCTTTATCGTTAGTTTGAAGTTATTTTCTGAAAACCTTTTCTCATCTAGAAAACACTCATATCTTTTGTTTGCAATGTAGATAAATAGCAAATGCGGTTTCCATCAGTTATCCAAGTTACCATGTGTTGTTTCTTATAAACCATACCAACTTGGTGACACCCAACTACTGTTCTCCTATTATGAGCTTATCGAAGAAAACAACGCATTCGATATATTTGTCCACTGCTTTCCTAAATCTTCCCGATCGTGATGCTTACATACCTTCACCAACTTTTGAATGAGATAAAAATCACTTATTGAATAATATGATTTTTCCAACAAACGTTGTCGTACAATGAGAGAGGCAAATTCTACTTGTCCTTTTTCTATCGCATATTCCACAAGAATCCTAATATCATGTTTGTGAATGACATCTCTTGCAGCCATCAATTCCACAAAAGGCTCCGGTCTTTTCAAAAATTCCAAGGCAGCTATTTTATCTGTTGATGTTATACAAAACACTCTGCCATTACTCCTTTCACCCGTGTCTCTAGCAACTTCCAAAGCAGTTCTACCTAAAGATGAAAAGTTACATGGCCTGTCATAACCAAAACGTAACAATAATCGAAATAGTTCCAACGCTGTGACAAACATTCCTCGCTCTAAACTTAACTCAAATGCTCTTCGAATGTTTCCTTCTCTATTGAAATGAAATGTCTCACATAGAAAACGTACAGAAAATAATTTGTGATGGGTGTAAAGAAATAAATGACCAGGAAGTTGTTTTGAACTGTTATCCAAAGAGCAAATTTGTAGCGCCAAAAAATGACCAAAACTACAAGATAATCTTCTTAATGCCAAACCAATTGTCAGATTTTCCAACAAGTATCTTCTTTCTATCTGAGGAAATTCCTGTTCAAAGACTTCAAGTGCTGCAAGTGCACTCTGATAACCTTTTACCTTGGCTAGCACTTGAACCATTAATAGAGCCAATTCTTCTGCTTTGAGACTGCCTTGACGAATTTGAGTCTCACATAAATCTAAAGTTTTGTCAAAATCTGATTTTTTCAAGCTCATCCGCAAAGCAATTTGTGTTAATGTTTTCGGGTCTTCTACTTGCTTCATATTTTTTTGCAAACTGTGTTCTTCTTCACTCACAGATAAACCTTCCAGGCCATATTGCAAAGAAGAATAAGGTTTATCGGGCTCCTTTCTTAATGTATCGTAGAAAACTTGAGCAGCTTCCTGTTGACCATGCTGGATGGTTTCTTGCATGAGTTCTTGTAAAGTCTGTTGATCAAGGGATATGTGCTTATCGAGCACTAGTTTCAATGCATTTGTTGGCTTGCCTGCTGTTAGATGGGCAGCTAGCATCCTGCGGTACAGACTAGAAAAATATCTATCAACCATTCCTGTCTTTTCCAAAACACGAAAACACACGCAAATGCTGTCATAGTCACTGCTTTTTTGAAAGGTATCGAGTAGGGCATTGATGGTAGCCAAGTCAAGTTGCTGAACGACGTCGTTGTTACCAGGCGAGTTGAGAATGGACAAAGCTTTAGAGGCACTGTTAATGTCGTCCTGAGAAACAAAAAACTTCACCTTCTTCAGAAGGTTAGGAACGATGCGTCTTTCTCTCATTCTTCTAAAGCGTTCACTTGCAGACTGGTTTCCACTCTCTAAACTTGCGTTTCTCTGACGAATATCTCTTTCCACTGCTTCTGCCTGTAACACACCCGGTCCTTTTAACCACTTCACTTTGGTAGAAGTCTCTGGGTTTACAACAAAAGAATTTCCAGCAACAGTAGCCCATTCAGAAGTACAAAATAGTCTATTATACCATTTTTTTATTTGACGAAGAGACTTGTGTGTGGAGAAGTGGCAAGACTTCATTGCTTTGCCAACAAATGCTGCCGTGGGTTGCACGATGACGAAATGGGCTTGTGGACCTTTTTTTTTATGGAAAGGAAGATTTACCGGTTTCAATGACAAGAATTCCAAATCCAACTATATTATTATGGAGCAATCATGTGGTTCATCAGGATATTGACCAGTCCTTTCCCAAAGTTCCAATATCCTGCAACATACCAGCTGAAGGGATAAGTGGATATACTTGAATTCACATAATGACTAATAACAGCATCATGTCAAATAGTGGGTGACTGGAAACTGGCAAGTTTTTTTACATATATTAATAACAGTTTTATACTGTCTTCACGTAAAATAGCACTGGGTTCAACTTGTTTGGACAAGTTTGCTATGAGGAAAAGTGATGATTTTGTGTAAATGCCGCGTAACTGAATATCATTTTGATTGTTTCGTGGGGGAGTGGGCGCGCGTCAAGGATTTGGCAAGTGGTAAGGAAAAGGATTTGTAAAAAGACGACGAAAGACCGTAAGATATCTCCAAGAAGCTATATAAGACGATGCAGACTGTTCACGACAAAAAGGATGAAACGGAGAATCTTCCTAGAGTGGAGGGAGAATTCGCTTCGGAGGAATGGAGAGATGTAGTGAACTGTGCCATTCAGGTTCTAGAAAAGAGTGGTATATCCCTCGAAGATTCGAGAATACCCAAGCTTTGTCGAATAGCTAAAATGTTGGATAAAATTGAACCCTCAGAGTTCTTAGTGGAGAGTGGAAAGAACCAGCCTCTTGGCGACGTGGAAGAAACTGTCGATGATAGCTCCAATATTTTGAAGAACAAACATCTGGAGCGATTGCGAGCCCAGTTAAAGGCGTATAAACTACTAAAACAAAACAAAAAGGTGAGCTATCCCCTACTCCAACTCTCCGCTGGCGACATGGAACGCCATCAAGTTGTTGGAAACGACGCGCATCTTAGTGAAGGGGTTATAGAGGAAGGGGTACCTGGAAGCTTGTCTGCCAATGAAAAGCATATGCAAAGGAAATTGAACTTGAAACAAGGCAATCCAGAGTCCCTTATTGAATATGCCCGTGAAGTCGCTAAAATACATAAGTATTCAAATAATTTTGACGCTGCTGACACAGACGGACGTATATGTAATTATAAAAGCTTACTGAATGAACGAATAAAGAGGTTAGAGCGGAGAATGTCACAAAGATTGGAAGAATTGAAAAATTTGCCTTCTGATCTTCCTGGTCATGTACGCATGAGAGCCACTTTGGAAGAAAAGCAACTGAAACTGTACAAGCTTCAAGAAAATATTAGAAAACAAGTTCGAGCGGAAATGGAAAATATCTTATCGGCGTCCTTCGATACTGCAATGTTAGAAACGTTAAGAAGAGAACCTCAGAAGAGCTATCACTACAGTATGATAAGCAGTGCTGCAGCTGGGAATCTCGTAAATGGTGTTACAAGTAACGTAAAGCGAGGAATGAATCGTGTAGAACGTCGTCACAAGCAAGAACTGGAAGAAAGACGTCGAAATAGACACCGATTATATTTATCATCTCTTATGGAACATGCTCGACAATTTCGAGAATTTCATGCCATTGTTTTGAATTGTGTACATCGCCTTTCGCGAGAAGTTGAAAAGTACCATAGAGACAAAGCCAGAGAGGAAGAAAGACGGCAAAAGAAGGCACAGCAGGAACGTTTGAAAGCTTTGAAGGAGAATGATGAAGAAGCATACTTTAAACTTCTCCAAAATACCAAAAATACCCGGTTGATGCAACTTCTCCGTCAGACTGATATTTATTTAGCACAAATCGGTGCGCAGGTTCGAAAACAAAAAGAGTTGGCAGAATCTGAAGACCAATTGAAGCCTCGAAGAAAAGATAAGACTCAAAGATCGGCCCAAGCAGCTGCTGCTCAGGCTTTAGAAGAGGCGGAAAGCACATTACAAGAAGGTGGCTCAGCGGCAGACACGCTAGAGGACATGAGGAGGCGAAGAGATGAATATTACACAATAACGCACTCCATCATGGAAGAGATTACGGAGCAGCCTTTGACTTTAGTGGGAGGCAGCTTGAAGCCTTATCAACTTGAAGGACTTCAATGGTTGATATCGCTTTACAACAACAACTTGAACGGAATTTTAGCAGATGAAATGGGATTGGGGAAGACAATACAAACCATCGCTTGCCTTTGCTATTTAATGGAGAAGAAAAATACAAATGGGCCGTTTCTAATAGTAGTTCCTTTATCTACTCTGAGCAATTGGATCAGAGAGTTTGACACTTGGGCACCTCATATTGTCAAGGTTGTATACAGAGGAGATCCAACAACACGTAGACAAATACAACAACATGAAATGGTCGCTGGTACTTATAACGTCCTTTTGACTACGTATGAGTACGTCATTCGAGATAAAAGTGCATTAAGCAGAGTAAAATGGCGTTACATTATTATTGATGAGGGTCATCGAATGAAGAATGCCCACTGTAAGCTTGCAATGACTCTAGGAGTGAAGTATCATTCTAGGAACCGGCTATTACTTACAGGAACACCCCTTCAGAACAACTTGCATGAACTATGGGCACTATTGAATTTTCTGCTTCCAAATATTTTTTCCTCTTCAGATAATTTCGAGGCTTGGTTTAATGCACCTTTTCAGTCGAGTGCATTAGGAGAAACTGCTGAGTTGGATGAAGAAGAAACCATGCTTATTATCAATCGTTTACATCAAGTTTTGAGACCATTTCTTCTTAGAAGAATGAAAATTGATGTAGAATCACAGCTACCAGAGAAAACAGAACATGTAGTCAACTGTGAATTATCTGCTTGGCAAAAAGTTTTATATCGTCAGATATCTTCAAGAGCAGGAATTGCTATTAGGGAAGGATCGGGTGCTGTTACATTTAACAATTTAATTATGCAAATGCGAAAAGTGTGTAATCATCCCTTCTTGTTCTATTATGATGAGGACATCGATCAATTACCAGCAGATTATGTCATTCGTGCTAGTGGAAAGTTCTTCTTCTTAAGTCGTATTCTTCCAAAATTGAAAGCTGCAGGTCACAGAGTTTTAATATTTACTCAAATGCGCAAGGTCTTGGATTTTCTTCAGTCTTTATTGGAAGTTCTAGATATAAAGTTCCTGAGATTGGATGGAACCACCAGATCTGATGAACGAGTAGACTTATTAGAAGCATTTAATTACCCAGATTCTGAATATTTTGCTTTTCTTTTGAGTACGCGTGCAGGAGGACTTGGTTTGAACCTTCAGAGCGCAGACACAGTTATCATTTTCGATTCTGATTGGAATCCTATGATGGACATGCAAGCTCAGGATAGAGCCCATCGCATTGGTCAGACAAGAGACGTTAAAGTTTTTCGTCTTGTTTGCAGTGGAACAGTGGAAGAGAAGATTCTGGAACAGGCACAGAGAAAGTTGAATATGGATGCTCAAGTCATACAAGCTGGACAATTTAACAATCGAGCATCTGACTTGGATCGAAGACGCATGTTAGAGGAGATTTTGAGGCGTCAACAGGATGATTCTTCTCGTGACCAAGTTCAAGATGACGAGGATACCAATCGGATGGTAGCAAGGAGTGATGAAGAATTTGAACTTTTTTGTCGTATTGATAAAGAATGCAATACTTTTCACCCATTGGAGCTCTTGCGAGACGAGAAAGAGTTGCCGCAATGGATTCTCAATCCTCGTGAAGATGACAATAATGTTGGTTATACGGAAGCTAGATTAGATGGTCGTATTGGGAGATGGAGACGAGCAAGAGAAGAAGTATTGTATAATGACAATTTGACTGAGCGAGAGTGGGATAGGGTCGTTGAGGAAGGAGGAGACATAGAAGAAGCTTCTCGCAAGAAAAGAAGTGTTTTGGACAAACGCAGAAAGCTCGGAAAACGAGGTCGTGTCTCGTGGCGAGACGAAGAAGAGACTTCTATGGATGGTGGCAGTAATGAAGAAACGTCTCGTCGAAAGAGACATAGGCGCCATGTCGTCAAGACGGGAGAAGACACGGAAGATGAGCCTACGAACTCAGAAGATCTAGGGGAAGCCGAAGATAGTGAAGAAGATAATGGTTGTGGCAGTCGAATGAATGGTTATGACAATTCTGAGTATGATGAGGCAACCGAAGATGTAAATGCTACAAGTGAGTCTGAAGGAGATGATAGAAATTCTCGACTTTTCTCTGCGGATGATGACGGAGACAACTCGACAAGAAATGAAGAAGACTGGAATTCTAGTGACCGAGAAGAAAGTGAAGAGGATAGTCTCCCAGCAGATGAGTTGAAGAGGGTCTCTAAACGCTTAGAATTTTGAAACGATTGCCCAGAGATAATTTCCGTTTTATATCTTTTTATAAAGGTGACATTTTCATATTGTATATTAGTTGCGTTGAATACAACAAAGCAACAAATTCCCAACAGAATGGGCAGATGACGTTTGATCATTGTGCCGTTCAACCATTTATTCAATTAAAGACACTTGTGGGAATGTCCAACAGGTTTCGAATATGTTGTATCGGAGCAGGATATGTCGGAGGACCAACCATGTGTGTTATTGCATACAAGTGCCCTGACATACAAGTAACTGTATGAATATTGTTTTGTTGCCCAACATAAGAGGCTGATAGTGCTGCATAGGTGGTTGATATCTCGCAAGAGAGAATAGATGCTTGGAATTCTCCTCATGTCAACCTTCCAATTTACGAACCAGGTCTTAAAGAAATAGTAACTGTATGAGTGCTTCTTTTTCGCAAAAATCAAGTTGAATATTTGTTGTTGTAGCGCGCTAGAGGTAAAAACCTCTTCTTTTCAACTCACGTCGATGAAGCAATCGAAGCCGCTGATATGATTTTCGTGGCAGTAAATACACCTACCAAACAAGTAATGAGAAAAATGTTTTTATTTTCTAGTGCATTCATGTGGGAAACAGGTTGGTCTGGGTGCTGGTCGTGCTGCTGATCTGACGTATTGGGAATTGGCTGCCAGACGAATTGCCTCAGTCGCTAAAACTCCAAAAATTGTAGTAGAGAAGAGCACTGTGCCGATTCGAACTGCAGAAGCGATCGCCACTGTCTTAAAAGCTGCGGGAAGAACGTCTTTTCAAGTTGTAAGCAATCCTGAGTTCTTGGCAGAAGGTCAGTTCTTTATAATCTCTGGGCGTTCATGCAGTATTGATTTTGCATACACAGGAACTGCTATACAAGATTTGGAACAACCGGATCGGATACTGATTGGAACTGACACTTCCGATGCATATTGTTTAAAGGCAGTCTCTATATTGTCAGATATTTATGCACGATGGGTAATGGATATCATAACCTTGTTTATTATGCATCCTTTTTTACCTTATATGGAAGGTACCACGTGATAAGATTCTTACCACCAACATATGGAGTTCTGAGTTGAGTAAACTAGTGGCCAATTGTTTGTTAGCTCAACGTGTTTCGAGTATTAATGCAGTTAGCACCATTTGCGAAGCTACTGGTGCTGATGTAGAAGAGGTAAAGAAACTGATGAATTATTTGGTCATTCGAATGCATCAAATATTCATTTTATAGGTTGCCAAAGCAGTTGGAATGGATCACCGGATAGGGTCAAATTTTTTAAAAGCTTCAATTGGCTTTGGTGGTAGCTGTTTCAAGAAGGATATCCTCAGTCTTGTATATCTATGTGAGAGTATGGGATTGAATGAAGTCTCGGAATATTTTCATTGGATAATAAAAATGAATGAATATCAAAAGCAGCGATTTGTGTCAAGAATTATTCATGGTTTATTTAATACGGTCACCGGTAAACGTATCGCCATACTCGGGTAGGCTGGTTCTATCTCATTTCTAGTCAAAATTCACTATTTTGTTAGATTTGCCTTTAAGAAAGACACAGGTGATACCAGAGAGTCTCCAGCCATCGAAGTTTGTAATCGTTTGTTTAATGAAAAAGCAGAAATTGCTATTTTTGATCCAAAAGTTGAAAAATCTCAGGTTGCCCGTAGATTCTCTTTACTAGTGGTCTGTTCTTACTTGGATATTAGATTCTTTTAGAGTTGTGTAGTTGTATGAAAATGGATCGGTTAGAAATAGAGAAATTTGTAAGAATTGAAAAGGATCCTTATGAAGCAGTAAATCAAAGTCATGCTGTGGTAGTTTGTACCGAATGGGAAATGTTTCGAGTAAGTCTTCAGTACTTCTCAGTAAAAATAGTTGGGTGCTGATTGAAGAAAAAGGAACTGGACTTTAGGAGATTTTATAATCTGATGGAGAAACCAGCTTTTATCTTTGATGGACGAAACATATTACCTCACGAAATTTTGCGAAATCTTGGGTTTGTTGTCTATGCTATTGGAAAACCATTGGATAGCAGACTCAATCTGATTTGAGAGAAATATGAAAGCTGAAATAATTTTTATCGTATCCATTATCAATCATACAACCTTTCTTTAACGGGAATAAATCATTGCAAAAAAGAGAATATTAAAACAGAAAAAATTTTCGCAGCAACTGCAATGTTGACGAATTATATGCTTTGTCCAACCACGTCTTCACAAACCACCCATCAAGTATCTGCTTATTAGTAGCTTCGCTTATTCTTTTAAAGACTAAAGGGGAGGCGATATAAGTTGTTGTGCTGATATGTGGTCCGATGCCTGCAGTGATAGTTCCTGGTACTGCATTGTTTTTCACATCATGGAAGCCTCTTAAGAAGGCAATCATTGCCAGCAAAAGAGTTGAAAGAGAAAGAACTAGAAGACAGGCAATGATAACTTCAGGATGAAGGAAAACAGAAGCTAAATTGCCGAAATTTCTCATAGTTCTTCTCACTCTTCTGCTTGTAAACGGACGGCGACGCAGCACTTTCTGTACAGAGGCATCGACCGTTAGGTCACTTGCTCTTTCTTCATGCATTCTCTTTGATAACTCTCGATGAAGAGGGAAAAAATCATCCACTAATGAAGCCAACAAAGAATTGACGGCAAAATCATGTGGTTCTAAACCCTAGAAGGCACCACTCAATAAATGTTACAAAAAAATGAAAATAAAGTTAAATACCAATTCGGCTCGACAGATTGGACAGCTATTCATATTCAGTGGTCCATATACTGCTTGTGAAACACAGGAACGGCAAAAAGTATGTGAACAACGAAGGGTAACCGGCTCGTAAAACACATACAAACAAATGGGACAGGTGAAATTTTCCAGACGCAAGGCACTTCCTGAACATCTTTCACGAACGGCGTGTTCAGCTACGTGACAACAAGAGTGTCGAATTTCATGTTTGCAGCCATCATGACAAGCATAGTGCGTTGGCCTTGAAGGATAAGAAGCATTATCTGCTTTCAGCCAGTTACCAGAGTCATTTGTTCTACAAGAAAGATAACTATTTACAAGACGGTCTGAGCTGCCAAGGGGCATCATTTCTCTGCGAGCCTGGCCACAAAGCTGTTGGCTTTCACAAGAAGTTTCTCCTTCTGAGCTATTACTAAGCACCAACTCTTTTAGGCTAAGCCTTCTCTGGAAACCATCGTCAGTAACAGGCAATGACTCTCTTTGCCCAACCGAGTCTACTGCTAAAAAATCAACGTCACAAGACATAGTTCTTCTTCGTTGCTCAAACTGAGTAACCTTCTATGGCAGTAAGAGCGCTCAACACAGTTATCTTCCATGGTTGTTGTCACCTGTCCAATCTACCAAACCAAGAATCCCCACATGTCCACACTACCCGTTGGTGTTGTCTATTTTCAGCCCAAGATGCATTTTTCTTATGTGGGAATGCGCTCTTGGGTCGCAATTGACGTTTTGGCGCCGCAAGAAGAGTCATCTTAGAAAGGCTAGCCTAATGGAAGTGGACTATTTTCTATCCAAGAAAACCGACTCTTTTGAGGAACTTGAAAATTTGGCTCCAGGAACGCCATTAGAAGAAAGGAGTCTTCAACTGACAAAGGAAGACCTGAGTGGTTTGCTGCTCATTGAAGAGCTTGGGAAGGATTTGTTCCTGAATTCTCGATATTTATCGCGCCTTGAACTTGTTGCCGAGTTGAGAAATCATGGAGTGGAAGCAGAAGAACCTTTGTTTACTTTAAAAGACTTGAGGAAGGTGGACCCTGCCTTTCATCCTTCAGAATGTCTGACTGTGATTGGAAGTGTCCTGTTGGTGAGACTGGGACAAATTTCGGCCATTATTTTGCCACAGAAAATAATCCTTTTGGACCCAGAGTCGACTCTTATAAAAAGAGTCATGAGTAATATCCTGCAGTTACTGCAAAATGAACGCGAGCATATTCCCTTCCCTTTTTCCGCCTTGGAAGGTTTAGTTTTGACAGCTTGTTTGTCGCTGGAACGAGAAGTTGCAGTATTTGAGCCGCTAGTTCTGGAAGCTCTTCAGCAAGTTACAAAGTATTCTAGTTATAATAGACTTGCAGTATTGCAAGTTTCGAGGCAGAAACTTGTGGACCTAAAAGTGCTTGCTGAGAACATGGATGAGGTCTTAGAAGCTTTCTTTGATTCGGATTTTGTAGAAGAGACATTATTTGGAAGCGAATCTAAGAGCTTTGTGAAGAGGCAGGACGAAATTGCCACCTTGGATGATTTAGAATGTGTATTTGAACCTTACCTTCAGGTATACTGTTTTTCATTTGGGATTGTTTTTCATTTGAATAATATTTTTATTAGAGCCTTGATCTGTCAAAGAGTCTATGCAGTAATTTTTTGAAAGCGATAGAAGATACGGAACGAGCATTAATGCTTAGTTTTGATTTTGTTCAAAATAAGCTTTTTACATTGGATTTATTGGGAACAGTATTGATTTACTTTTTTACTATTTCAATT
This sequence comes from Galdieria phlegrea, assembly GCA_006232345.1. Classification (NCBI taxonomy): domain Eukaryota; phylum Rhodophyta; class Bangiophyceae; order Galdieriales; family Galdieriaceae; genus Galdieria; species Galdieria phlegrea. The sequence continues at coordinate 61,535 of SDGA01000066.1, forward strand.
TGGTCTGTAGCATATTCATTGGGTTATTTATTTTGCTTATGATGTTTGGATAGATTGTTGGGTTTTTTGGGTTGAATTTGGATCTTCCAATTTATAATGCTGCAAATGGCAGTGAATATTACTTTTATGGAATTGTTGGAGGACTCACTTTGGTTACTTTTGTAAGTATTGTTGGGTCTCTTTGGTGGATGAGAAAGAAACGTTTTCTTCTCTTTCACGAGAATATTGGTTAGTTGATAGGGTTTTCTATCAGGGGAAGTTTTGATAGGGTTACACAATTTTCGATTATATTCTTCGACGAAGAAGTGAGCAAGCGGTTTAGTATGCAACAGTTTTGGTACTTAACTAGTTGGAAACTGTCTTTTTCTTTGTATGTAAAATTCTGTAACAAAAGCAACTTTTATGCAACATATCGATAACTACGCTGATTACTATCTCGTTCTAAGAACTCGCGTTCGATCAAACTCTCAATTCTTCTCTTAATTTCTGCTGGTTCCGGAATAAAATGATGTTGAAGTTGACCAATCACTTCCGACACCAAACTATTGTGTTCCAAATACTTTCTTGACTTCATAATTCTTACAATCGCCGCTTCAATCTGCGGTTTTCGATCATCATCCACTCTTCCTTGAGTTTCCTTTTTTTCCTCTTCTGTTTCTTTCTCCGCAAAATGTTGGCAATCTTGATACGAAACAACTTGCTCTTGAACGATTGATTGAATGAAAATGTGTCTGTCTCAACAATTTCTTTTCCTTTCGGTTCTTTGGCCAAAATTCTGTGTTTTCCACAGGCCAAACTTTGTAAACAGCGTACAAGTTCATGATTAAGGATACCAGTTTCGTCTACTAATTGGCGAAAACTCAAGTGATCATAACGATTAAACAGCAATAAAACGATTGCCTGATAGGTTGAAACCTGTAATTCATGTTTTCTGGAAGGAAAGCATGCTCTCAATTCCACACTTCCCATCTGTGCTTGCCATGAAAGCCTTCTTCCACTATGTCTTGTCATATAAACGCGTTCAAAAGCCTTCAACGTTCAACATTTGTGTATTCTTTTCTTGACATAAACTTACCTGACAACAAAGCGCCATTTCCGGAGGTATTCGAACATTAGGCTGATTTCGAATTGGCCAATAACCCGTCGTTAATACAGTCACCTGAAAATCGATTCCTCCCAAGTTTTCCATTGAGTGTTCCATGGCAGCATGAAAAGCTTCAACTTCCTCTGCACTCGTTTTCATATCCGTAAACATACCTTCCAACTTGGATGTAAACTGATATCCACATTCGCTCTTCAATTTTTCGATAAATATGCGCTCGATGTCTTCAGAAAAATTCTTTCCAAACAAAAGTCTTTTGGCCAAATGTTGCTTGTAATACCTTTCAAACACATCCTTATCACGAAGTGCACGAAACAAACAGATAACTTCTTCCAAACAATTATCAATTTCCATCTCAGAAGCATTCTTGAAATCCGTTCTAAAGCAATGGTCCAAATAAAGTGAAAGATATTCCGAAGTTCTGCCAAACTGATTTAAAAAGAACTCGAAAGAATCGTTCACTGTTTGAAGCAATTTCTTATCCACTCCAAGTTCTATTTTCATGTCGTATTTATCGGTATCCATTCTGTTAGAGCTATGTCCTGAGTGTATATGACATTCCATTGAGAAGGAGGAAGGAGATAAATATCTCTGGCTAGTGTCAAAAGCATGATAAACGATATGAATATATTTGCGTCGAAGCTTGAGAACTTGTTCAACCCAACGAACAGGTTCTCGAATAATTTCTTCATTGGATAACAATGCACTTGTCTGTAAATGGATTTCTTTCTTGAATCGCAAACGAAACAACTCATCTCCGCTTGGTACTTGGTAAAATAATCGATACATTCTTGAAAGATCATTTAAACAATCATTTCGAACCAAATATATTAAACCAGAATTTTCCATATCGACGATGGTTTCCATATGTCTGGTGATTAACTCATTCTGAACCACTTTTTTCAGTTCTGCAGTACACGATGACTGAAAATAGGTACGATTGCGTTCTTCTTCCTCTATTAACCTTTGTTCTACTCGACAAAGATAATCTGGACAGTTACAAGTGGACAGATAGACTTGCGCCTCCATATAATAGAATTCTGAGGTGTTCTTCAACAGTCGAGTTTCAAAGTCTTGTAATACTTTTTCATTTTCTTGTTCTCCACTCAAGTCTCTTAGCATCATAATGAGAGAACTCAACAGCTGTCCATTGACTTCTACTCCTTCTCTTTCCAATTTGATTAAACTTAACAACCCATTCATAAGTCTTTCATAGATTAATGGTGATTGAATGAATACTTTTCTAAATAAATCAAGTCCCAAGTCATACACTGGTGTCTTTTTCTTGGCAATAACATAAGTTCTGTCCATATACATAAGAATATCTCGAATATGAACCATGGACACTTTATGCCATTCCCATTCTTGTCGAATGCTTTCAAGAAACGTTGTCTCTGGTTGACCTGCTACTTTTTTCACAACATCACCAAGTAGCTCCTTTAAACACTCTTTTAGACCATCATACAACAAGTCTCCGTGCTTATGAAGTACCAAGTTGTAAGCGTTTCTATAAAGTTCCTCATAAGATAAGACACCAGTATTATGTTTACTAATTTCCTTGATGGCATTTTTCAAGGACTCCCAAGTACGTTCGGCATATTTTGGGTCTGCTTGAACACTGTGTCGAAAAGGTAAGATAAGAACACGAGAATTAGACCCTTTTGACATTATAAACACAGTCTCTCTGTTTTGTACGTGTTATTAATAAAAAGTCATTGATAAACTGTTCCAGTGATCATCAACTGTTAAGTAAATAGATTACCACCCAAGACCATACAAATGTCTTTTATTGTCCATGACGTTCATCAGAGAAGCGTTCGGTAGGATTGCTTCGAAACAGAATCCAATACGAACTTATAATCTGCAAGGAACTAATCAACTGTTTGAAAACACATACCGGAACAAAACAGTATAATAATAATAAACGACACTGTTTGGAAAACTTATCTCGATGAATAAGGAAATTCATTGGTTACTTACCACGTGACGAGTTATAGAAAAAGGAGGAAGAAAATAACACAAATACAAACTTAAGAAACAAAGTTCGTTGAGAAGACAAATGATGGTTAGTACTGGTCTCCAATAATATATTTTTAGTAACGACAATGTCCCTGCAAGTTTATGACTTGTGGTATCAGTTGCCAAACCACTAGACAAACGTCAGTGAAAATATCAAATAGCATGTTCAACACATTATACTCACGCAACCATTTGTAGCCAATGACTAAAGCCATCCAACATAACTAGAAACAAAAAGATAACGGCATATTTGGAATACAAATGGGACAGTATGGTTAATAATGCTGCAGTAGCACAACGGTCAGTGATCATGTCCAACAGAGCACCCAACTCACTACCTACGAACCAAACAAACTTTAAAACAAATTTCTCGATAGAAAGACAAGAACCAAGCGTTACTTTGGTGCAATAGTCTTGCGGCATAACCATCGGCAGCGTCCAGGAGAAAGCTCGTCAAATATAAAAAGAAGAAATAATTTCTTTGTTGCCAATAGAAAAAGGCAGCTATTGCTAAAATGATTCGCAAATATCCTTTGAGCAGTGACATGAACAGTCCACAAGAACCAAAGTTAGTAGGGTTACTTACCAATGAGGTTTGGAACATAAAAGAAGACACCAATAGTCATCCTGTTTTCAAACTCAACTTTTGCACTTTTCTTAAAACAAATATCACAAAAGTTGTTTTTCGTTTCTTCCAAAAGCGCTGATGAGAAACTGTTTAATGTTGAAAGCCATTCAATCACACGCTTTGTGCCAGAAAAGCTAATGCTACAAATTTTACTTAAATAGTACCAAAGAAACGACAGAAACCCCAGCCTTCTCTAGTCATCATGATAACATTTCATTCTTCTAATACACTCTACTCGAATATCTTCCATTGTGGACTGACAAGAGACTCGACAAACAGCATCCAATAGAAACCCAGGTACAGAAGACTTTAATCTCGACCATACTTGTAACGACAAGATACAATATACTTGTGCTTCTAAATAACAATTAGATGGTAGGAAAACTAAAAGTATTAAACTTACCATTGGGATACGGTTCCACTGTCCACACTGCTTTATATTCTCTCAATGTGTTGCTTTCTACGAGTCGAATTTCTAACCGTGTAGGAAAGAATTCCTTTACCTTTAAGACTTGTTCAGACTTTTTAGAAAAGCATAGAAAATTATGCTGTTCAGTGGTATGTATTTCATATTCATTGGAGGAGAGTTGTTTCAAATTCTCACTATGGATGACTTGTCTACAAAAACATTTCAAATGATCATAATCCGAAATGACTGAAAATGCTGTTCTACAGTCACATGGAATAACAACTGAACTATAAACTTTTCGTCTAGAACCTGCAAGCCTTTCTATTTCTACCGATATTTTTGTTTCCTTTGGAACACAAGTTAAGATAGGAGATAAATGAAAGTGTTCCCATGCCTTGTCTTGAGCACTTGTACAGCTAATGGAACCATTCGGTCTCGAGCTTAAGAAACCTGACGGCAATGATAATGCAAAGAATGCCTTGTCATGCCAATGGACTTGAAATACTGCAGCAGCAGCACTTTCACAATCGGCTACTAGACCAGATTTGTCCGAACTTGTCTTTTCGTATCTTAAATAGCGGCCATTCCATGTACTCTTTAAACGGCAAGTTGCATTGCTCTTTGAATATTCAAAAGATATAGCGTCTCGAACCACTGCAAAGGGTCCATTGTGGAAACAAGGTCTTCCATGGTCTCCAATGGTGAGGTATCTGTTCGATGGTCCAATATCCGAACAGTGATAGTCGTTGTAGGAGAACTGACATAACTGAGAGGAACAGGTGTTAAAAAAAACTCTTCCCAACTCTTCGCAAACCTTCTATCCACAACAATATTTCCTTTAGGCTCCAAACTGACATAACGCAGGTGCTTCATTTCACTTGTTGAGGCTGATGTTTCAATAGAAGAAATATCGTTCGACTTTTCTTTACAGATAGTGTCGCCTTCTACGGCAAAGGTGAATAAACCAGTACGTTGTTCCTCTATCATCAATTCACTTTGGTTCTCTTCTGTCTCTACCTCCTCTTTAGAAGCAATGAACAAATACTTTTCTCCCCTTTTAAGGTAAACAAGTCTTCCATCTAGAGAATACAATTTGCAAATCTTTCCTCGAACAAATGCAATGAAACAAGTAGTTGCAAAGTATTCGTCGGTTGTCACGCAATTGGCTTTAGTGGAATGAATAACAAAAGGTCCATCTGAGCTTTGAGAATAACACCAACACTTTTTCATATCATTGGAAAGAATATGAACACAAACGACCGTTGTGGTAGTACACAATGGTGTTACTGAAGGGTGTTTTGACTTGTCTTTCCTTGCTGACAATCGCATATCTTCTTGGGTGCTTTCCGAATGAACATCTTCTGATTCACTATCAGAAATTGATTGCTTAGTAAAAACAGAAGAAACTGTTTGTAATATTCGATTCATGTTGTCAAGTTGCTACAAGAGTCGACGATCCCAATGTTTTGGGATCTCGTTAATCCTTAGAAACAGCAAGTTGTGTGACGCTCATGAATTTGTAGAACCAACTGTATTTCTTCTACAACATAAAGTTTACACAGAGAGTATCTATAAAATATTGAAAAGACAATTGATAATGATGAGATGGGTTATAATAGAGCATACAAAGTATCCTTTCTGTTGTGGTTACAAGTATAATTGGGATAAAGGATCAAAAAGATAATATATTCCTTTTTGATATTATTACTAATAGAAAAGTACACCATCAAAGTGTTTTTTGTATGTTTGTAAGAGAACACCATTTGTCAACATCATTATTAGATAAGACTAGTATTCTAATTGCTGTTGCTGTTCGTTCATTGGGGAGGTTTACGAAGACATGCCTCCGAAGAAACAGGAACCCAAGAAGGGAAAAACTGTAGAAAAGGAGAAACAAAAGATTGTTGAAGATAAAACTTTTGGTTTGAAAAATAAAAACAAGAGTAAAAAGGTTCAGAGTTATGTACAACAAGTCAAGAAACAAGCAGCTCAAAAGGTTGAAGGAAACAAGCCTCGACGAAAGGAAGAAGAAGAACAGAAGAAACTTTCTAAAAAGGCTCTTCTGGAGGCAAGGGCAGCGGAATTAGGAATGATTATGAAGCCAGTTAAGGAAAAGGAAAAGACACAAGAAATATCTGAAGAAGAAAAGAGAAGACAGGAGGAGGAAAGGGAACGTGAGCGGATTGCAAACCTTCCTTTAGAGGAACAGATTGAAGAACGACGAAAAAGGATTGAAAATTCAACCAAAGTGACTGAAGAGATGTTTAGGAATTGGCTCAAGAAGAAAGCAGCAGATAGAAACAGCAAGGAACAGAAAGCTTCTTCTAATAAATCCAAGACTTCCTTAACGGGGCGTGAGTTGTTCACAAAACGAAAGGAACTGTTTGTGGATGATGAATATGCCGATGCAGAGAAATATGAGAGGCCTTTAGTATATGAAGAAAGTGAAGATGAAGAAGAGACGAATGGATACCTTTCAGACGAGGAAGTTAAGTTGAACCATATAGAGCAAGACAAGCGAACCGAACTAGAGGTAGAGCATTTAACCAACGAACTGAATGCTACTTCTCTAGATAAGACAGTATAGTAACTTGAGAATAACTTTTATACATTTGAATAAACATCGTTTTGTTCTCAGTCGATGGTAGTTTGGTGGACAATTTTAGCCACCATTAGCATGCACAGTTTTCTCCTATTCAAAGAGGACATGTTATCAATATTGAATGGCTATTCAAACTGTTCTTTCTCGTTCTTCTTCAATTACAATTTGCACTAAGCAGCAACTTTATGATATTCATTGTTTCCATCCCGTATATCGAAGAGCAAGAGATAACTTTTCTGTTTCTGATTGTCCTCTCTTCTTATGCTCTGATGATTGAACAGTCCTCTTCGATAAACCAAGCTGATCTGCTTTACGTATTGTGTTCATTCTTCGAAGATGTCTGTTTCTAGTGTTGTACGAATTATCATTTATGGATTCTTCTTCTTGCTCAGAGAACAGTTCGATGGTAGGTGCAACCGGATTCTCCACATGTTGCACGGAATCCACCTCACAGCATCCTTTTGAAAAGTTTTTTGAAGCTTGCAAGGGGTCTGTTGAAATGCTACACTGATTATTCAAGATTTCCTTCCAGTTGGAGGGGAAACCGTGTCGGAAATATGCCAACAGAGAAATGTTCAAATCGCTTTGTCTCCAATTCAGTTCTCCAACAAGGGAATAAATAGATTTATGGCGAGTAGCAACCAAGAAAGGTGTAAAAGCCTTTGCCTGCCAAACGATAATGGGAGTTTATATTTGTTAGAAGTAAAATAACAATTCCTTACAACACTACTTGTCCTCCAAAACTTTTCCTCCACTGTTTCATTCACAAGTTTCTTTCCATAAATGACCAGGGAATTTCTGTTTTTCTTCCATCGCAGGCACCAAGAACATAAGACAACTACAGGAGTTTCATCTTTGGTAACAGTTGTCATAGGAAGCTAAACCGAAACCTCACAGGCAACAACTCAAACTCAAAAAACCCGCCAAGTTGCAATTTTCTAATTGATTTGGTGCACAGAAAAGAAATGCAAAGAAACAAAACGTGTTGTGACTTTTTATGGTTTAGGTAACCGAATAAAACGATAGACTATTCTATCAACACTGACAAGTACTGGATGCTTGTTTATCATTCAATTCTACAGTGTCGGGCAAATAACTATGAAAACAATCACATATTTAGTAAATCAACAGTTGAACAGTCAAAGCAGACGAACAATTCTTCTTCACGCTCCCCTCTTTTCAAAGCATTCGTCACAACTACATCAAAGGCTTTATCTACCAAAATATTTTCTTTTGCACTAGTTTCGAAAAGAGGAATATCTCCTTTTGCAGAACACCACTGTTGAGCTCTACGTAGAGGTACCTTTGGATACAAACAACTTTAGTGAAATGTAAAAATACATCTAAAACGGCACTTACAGCACGTTGAGGCTCCAAGTCAGCTTTGTTTCCAAGTACTACGAAAGGAAAACTCTGAGGTTCTCGAGGACTAGAGGAAACAAGGAACTCATCACGCCAAGTCTCTAAACTCTAAGTACAAAACAGACAACATCAGTGAAGTTTAATGAATAAAAATAATACTCACTTCAAAGCTCTTTAGATCTGTGGTGTCATAAACAAGAACACAAGCATCGGCACCACGATAAAAGGCACTACCAAGACTTTGATACCGTTCCTGACCTGCTGTATCCCATATTTGTAGATTGACCTAAGAGCAACAGTGATTCAAATCACACAATTAACAATTTTACATACTGTTCTGTCTTCAATAATCAGATCTTTCGTCAAAAAGTCAGCTCCAATGGTTGCTTTATACTGCTGACTAAACCGGTGATTGACGAATCTCTCCAGAAGTGATGTTTTCCCTACTCTGCAAATAGTGAAAACTATAATTAGAGAAGCAACTTGAAAAATTACCCGCTGTCTCCTAACACTACGATCTTCAACAGTTTTGGCTTTGTTGCCATTTTCCACAACAACAACACCAAACGATCGATCAACCGATTTTCCGAATATCTTTTGGGTTCAGTTTGGTCAAGTGGTAAAAGTCCTTAATGTCAATCTTGTTTGAAATACTTTATTGGATATTTGTATTTATGTTGACGGCTGGACTCTTATTTTGTGCTATCTATACTCTTGTCTTATTTTCAGACCTCATGATCGACCATATTAATCCCGTAGAGTTGTGTGACAAGGTCAATTTTCTTACCTATCCAGAGTATGGTTGTTAGCTTAGTTATTCAGCTCTTTAGTTACAAAGAACTTTAGATTCTTTGGGCATTTGTTCTTAACAGTTGTGTTGTTGGCAAAGGGACACTGGTTTATCGCGTTGTTGAACATTCCTCTCATAGCCTACAACATCCATCGTTACCGCCAGAAAAAACATTTGCTTGATAATACACGTATCTTTAGTGTGGTTGGCCGTGAGCAAAGAATATGCGAAGTCAAAATGGGTTTCTTTTTGTTAACCTTCTTTATTTATCTATATTGGTAAGTAGGAAACCCATCGCTGTTTTTCCCTTTTATTTAAACAATTCAAGCTTTGTTATGGCAATGATCAAACTAGAATCTGCAACAGATGTACAACAAAACATTCAGGCTTGAGTTTTGTTGTAGAAGAAAGGGTCAAGAATTCTCAAGTGGTGCAAACCCTGTATGCCCGAGAAAAACGGAAGCTCAAGGCTTCTTTCGTAAATACAGGTTCGGCATTCAGATTGTGACAGTATCTGTTTTTTGCGCCATTTCTGTCACTGTACTGCTAGCAATTTAGTAGAAAAGCCTGTGAACAACGTTGCCTGTTCCTGGTAACGTTAAAACAAAAAAACACCATTATTCTTTGGTTTATGGAAATAAAACTGTACGTGCTGGAGGTCTTTTTGTGGTTTTTGTTCTGAATGAAAGTACACTGAGGTTTAGAGACACTTTCATAGCACCGAATTAGAACACTCACGGACCATGAAGGTTATGACTATGCCCTTTCCTCTTTGGATGGTGCGTTTCAGCTACTAGTAGGAGATGAACAAAAAGGATGTTTCTTATTGCCAAACAGGTAATCATTTGAAAAATTTGGAATGCTGTAGAATTTTTTATATAGAGAAGAATTATATCATAATAACTGGAAGGTCGAAATTAGCAATAAACCATGCAATGATTGTTGTTTTTAAATATATTGCAGATTACTTTCCTGAAATGACATGTTGCCCAAATAGAACCTTTTCGGACTTTGCCGTACTATGAATAAAAGGTCGGGAGCAGAGAGAGGCCACGGGTTTTCTATACGAGCAGTCTTTTAGGTAAAAAAGGGGGAATATGTTTTGGACTGATACGGGAGATATCAACTTCGTAAAACCTGAAACAGAAGACTGACAATATTGTTCATCCTCGAGAGATATTCAATCAATCAGGTGTTTAAAATAGAATGAAAGCGAGAGTTCTTGCTTTGCAATATTCAAGATAAGCGAAAATTAAGCTCGCTACATATTGAAGGAACGATTGATGGGTGACGCGCCACTCAAAGCCCAAATTTTGACCTCAAAAAGAATTTTTCGAAAATCCGTTTCGATTTCAAATCCCGCCTTGTGGAAAACGTTTGCTCTTCTTTTAAACAAAGAAGACTTGAGTAATTGGTCTTTTAAACATGTCTTCTGTTCGTAGAGCTGACACAAATACACCCAATACTCGTGCAAACGTTAGTGGTTCCGCAAGTTCCTCAAGGGGTTCCGGACTTGAGAGCAAGTGGAGTTCGGGAAACTTGTCTGGGTCTGCAAAGAGGTAAGTTTTCTCCAAGCCTAACCAACAGTACTTACCGGCAGTGAACTAGGATTCAAAAAGAACTGGCGGAAATAAGTCTAGATCCTCCTAGCAATTGTTCCGCAGGACCAAAAGGAGATAGCTTATATGAGTGGGTAGCAACCCTGATAGGACCTGCGGGTTCACCTTATCAAGGAGGTATGTGTTACATTTGAAAACAGAGAAAAATGAATTTTATTTTTGGTTGCAGGTGTTTTCTTTTTGGATATATCATTCCCGCCAGATTATCCTTTCAAGCCGCCTAAAGTTGTTTTCAGAACCAGAATATTTCACTGTAACATCAACCAACAAGGCCATATTTGTCTAGATATTCTGAAAGATAACTGGAGTCCTGCACTTACCATCTCAAAGGTAAGCAGACAAAATAAGAAAAGTGGCTGTCAAGTGCCTTGACGTTTTTAGGTTTTATTATCGGTTTGCTCCCTCTTGACGGACCCCAATCCTCATGATCCTCTGGTGAGTAGCATTGCTCAGCAGTATCTGACGGTAAGCAGTTTAATCTGGCATGTTGTAAGAGACCTACTGACTACATTTAATAGGACAGAAAAACACATGATGAGACAGCAACAGAGTGGACTAGACGTTTTGCTACTTAACATTGTTGAAGTTCTCATGATTCATTACTTTTTGTGGCTCAACAATTTTTCTTTCTTTGCAGTGATAGATTATGTTAAGAACTTCTGCTAACGCTTTTAAAATAAAACAATATCAGTGTTGGATATGGTGCTTCTTGAATGTAAAATGGCAACATGCAAAAGACGTGAAGCAAAATGTATATGCAATCAACTACTCTTATTTCCTTTGGCAATAGACTTGGAGAATCCTAAAAAGTCCCTAAACTTGAAACCAGAACGAACAGTTTCACGGAACATGTTGATATCATTTTCACTAAATTCATCAGGGTATTTCAACATACAGGTTTCCATTCTCTCGAATTCGGGCTTACAAATTACTAGAAAACCCTTTGTCAATAAAGTCTATAAACAATTGGACTCAAGAAACTACCTTCTCCCTTTCCTTCAGAACGATGTTTCAAATAGCAGCTAAACGAGGACAAAAAATCTTTCCTACAAGAGCTCTCTTGTAACTGTGCAATGCAAGGACACTGACGTTTGTTTAGTTTCCAAACAAATCGACCGACTAGACTAAGGTCTTACATTTATGTCTGATGGAATAGTAAAGTCGTCGGCTTCAGTCATATTCAACAACTAGTATGTTCAATTCAATGCTTCTAAGACGCAAACTATCGACAAGCAATTACAGTGTCTAATATTCAAAATTCAACCCTGTATCTTTAAGCTCCACGGTAATATAGAGACTGATCAATCAATCGCGCAGGTCCAGTAATCTCACGTTTCAATAATAGTAATTTTGAAGAGCATGCATTATACTTGATTCACTACTTTCTCGAGTTCAGAAGACACAAAAGGGAGAGCATCTCTTTGAGAATGGTCGATTTTGTACACAGTTTAAAATTATGGTATTGTTTGAGAATCATTTTTTCCTTTCTTCAAACTTAAATATGAAGGACCTCATACATATAGTTTTTTAAGAATCTTAGATAATCTTTAATTTCTATCTATTCGTTAAATTACATCATGAATATTGTGTCAATAATTATTTACAAATATCCTTGTATATATGTATAGATGGGAAGAAAGTTCTGTTTCCTATGATCTCTATGAGTGGCCGATTCTCGGTAGATTTTACAAAATGCCAAAATTTGATTTTGTTGTTCCAGGCGCCAATCTTGGTTCGTCGTAAATTAGGGGTTCATAAGCCAGCGTCCTATAGACTCTCGATATTGCATATTTCAACTTGAGAATTTATCAGGTGTTATATATGTATTTATAGAATACGTGATACCCTACTATTATATTGTTTGCAAGTAATGGGAACCTTTGCGGAAGTCAATGTGAATTCCGACAATAGTAGTGGTACTGTTAGTGACAAGTCCAACAGTAGTTTTAATGTAGACTCCATAATAGAAAGACTTCTTGAAGTACGTGGTCAACGACCGGGGAAACAAGTTATTTTGAAAGAAGAAGAAATACGTGAGCTATGTCTTCGCTCGCGTGAAATCTTTCTTTCGCAGAAGCCGTTATTAGAGTTAGAAGCTCCAATACGCATCTGTGGTGACATCCATGGACAATATCATGACTTACTAAGGCTTTTTGAATACGGGTATGTTAGTGGTTAAAGGTGAAGCCCTTGTCTTATGTGTTTGTTCCTTAGGGGATTTCCACCCGAGTCAAACTATTTGTTTTTAGGGGATTATGTTGACAGAGGAAAGCAGAGCATTGAAACAATTTGTCTCCTACTTTCATACAAAGTGAAATACCCCGAGAACTTTTTCATTCTTCGTGGAAACCATGAATGTGCAAACATCAACCGCATATATGGTTTTTATGACGAATGTCGTAGAAGGTATTTGGCTTTTAGGTCTCAAAAAAATTTTCGCTAACGTCTTTTAAGGTATAATGTTAAGTTATGGAAAACTTTCTGTGACGTCTTCAATTGCCTTCCCATTACGGCTATAATTGATGAAAAAATTTTCTGTACACATGGAGGTTTGTCGCCAGAACTGACTTCAATGGATCAAATACGGAGGATAACGAGACCAACTGATGTCCCTGACCAGGGTCTGTTGTGTGACTTACTTTGGAGTGATCCTGAAAAAGATATCAAGGGTTGGGGGGAGAATGACCGTGGAGTGTCTTTTACCTTTGGAGAAGATGTTGTAGAGAGATTCCTTCAACGTTTTGACATGGATTTAGTGTGTAGAGCACATCAAGTGGTTGAAGATGGATATGAATTCTTTGGTGACCGGAAGCTTGTCACCATTTTCTCGGCACCTAACTACTGTGGAGAGTTCGACAATGCTGGGGCAATGATGAGTGTTGATGAAACTCTTATGTGCAGTATGTTTTCGATGCAGCCTTTCTAAGAAAAGAGTTTTTACTTTATTTTTAGGTTTTCAGATTCTGAAACCTGCTGAGAAGACACAAAAATTACAGCTTTCAGGTATAGGATATCCAGTGTCTCCACAAAACTCACTACTTTCAAATTCAAGTGTTTCTCCTGTGACTCCCCCGAAAACAAAGAAAAAAAAGTAATGAAGAATCCCTTATAGTTATTCGTTCATAATAGTTCACATTGTTTTTTAAAATTTAGCTGAAATAAAGATTTGAAGAAAAATTTGGATGATTTGGATTTAGATGATGGACAGGCTCCGAGTACCTCATAGGTTAACGATAAGGCAGAGTGAAGAAACAACGAACGAGAGGTCAATAATTGCGGTGCCTTCTGAGTTGCAGGTTGATGTGTATGGTCCAAATGTTCTTTGTTCTGAAAGAGCACAACGTGGTTATCACCCTGTTTTGGAACAAAATGCTTTCCCTTCTTTTTCCCCTGTACTTTATTCAAACGCACACTTGCAACTAGACTATGTTCACAGTTTTGATGAAAGTGGAAGCAGTTATTACTTTTCTTACCATTCACCAGAAGGCCCTTTGTTTAGTAGGCTTTGTGACGAACTCTTATCCCATCTTATTTCCTTCATTCCCAGCGTACATGAGCGTGCTGTGTTTAGAGAAATAGCTTCACGTTGGCGGAGAGTTATCAATGAAAGTCCAGAACTATGGAGAAGAGTAAGTAATGTTGAAAGCCTTTGGTCTTTATTCTTAGACCATTTTGTTTCAAAGGCATGCTTTCGTGGTTTTACAACCGGACATAGGCTGCATGAAGTAATTGCTGGACATGAAACCCATGTCTGCGTATTGGACTTGGCGGGTTGCACCAACACGACAGATGAAAGTGTTGCAAGACTTTTTTGTTCTTGTCCCAATTTGGAAGAAGTGGACCTAAGTGGTATTTTCGGAATAAGACCAGAAACGTTTCATCAACTCTCGCAACATTGCAGATTTCGACATGAAGAGCTAGAAGTAAGTCAATCCTCTATTTTTAATTTTATTGGCTCTCATCGAATAATAGCAAACCTTCAAAAAATTACTTAAATTTCTCATGCATATTCCCTCACCAAGTGTGTTAGTTATTGTTACCAATGGTAGTGTGCAGTTGCAGTCAGCCAGCACTAGAGAAGGTTCGTTTATTCAATTTTAGTCTGATTTAACTATTGCCTGAGTATTCGTTTGTAGCTGTCAGAGTGCGATATTTGGAGCCGATGCAATTGGTAGACAGTGAATATGGATTTTCTATGTTTATTCGAGCTATTGGTCTACCAGATGATTCACATTATCTATTAGACGTCTTTCGGTCAGGTAAGGAAAATATGTTGTCGTTCATCATTAAGATTTATGAAATTGTTTCGTGTAGGTGAAAGTCGATACGAGATGCGCTGGCTAAAAAATAAGATTGGTCGTTACAAAAATGGTTCCGTGATTGTGATGCAGTAATTTTTTCCATTGTTTATAGACAGAATGAAATTATCGTTACTAATAAAAGATTATTTTTTCACCATGCTTGCGTTGCCATTCCGTTAGCTGACTGTTCCCCTAAAGACTATTCATTTTCCAATTTGATCTCACAACCACTTTGAAAATTCCACCGCTTCAGTAAAATTGTTTTGTAATCATCATCAAGCTTCAATTGTAAAAGCTTCCGACAAAACGTGTCAGATTGAGCAAACATAAAAATGTCCAACATACCCTTTCTATTGAAACCAACATATTTTCTGGCGACAGTTCCTTAAAAATACGTGGACCCAAACAGTACATAGTAACATCATCCCACTGTTCCTTTCTTAAATACCACATTTTAACAAGTTCCTGATAGAAAGTTGCTTTACCACTGGTCTCCTGACAAAAAGGTTGTTGATTTAAGCCAAGATCTTCAACAGCTTTCTGAAGACTCTCTTCAGAAACAACGATTCAGAAAAGGTCAAGACTTGCAACCCACAAACTTACCTTCACTTAAACGGTAGTCAGGACTAACCAGAATAATTACTGAGATAGCAGTTAAAGCAGCCAAAAAAGCAAAATTTTCATCCTCTTCGTCCGAAACAAAATCTTCTCCTATATCTAAAGTATTAACTAGAACATATGCTTTAGTAGCTGCAGCCATTTTTGAACGCCCGTTGTTGCTTTGAGGACCGCTTGTCCCTTGTTTCGTTAACTTTCCACTTTTTGCCTCGAGTACAAGTTCCGCAATTTCGAAACCAAAAGTGTCTTGTAACAATCGATTGGCTTCGTCAAGAACTTCTCTAAATTTAAAGTTTCTTCCAGTAAATTGTACGATTTCATCTCTTCTTACAACAGAGTATGTTCCTGTTGCTGCCAACAATAGTCTGCAAACCGCCGAAATTACTTCCTCCTTTGTAGTGAATAAAAAGGTCTTTTTTTCATTTTTATTCCCTTCATTTACTGAAATACTGTTAGTTGTTTATTTTTGGTTCAGTGTCAATATTACCTTGTGAACTTTCTCCAAGTTGAGAACTGTGCTGCGACATGGCATCAAAGTTAATACACGTAGGGGATCAGTTTTGGCAATCGTTTCTTGAACTTGATGGCGCATCTTGCGAAGTGTACAACAGGAAACCACTGGTTGTGATTGTTAATGAAGTAAACGAGTCGACTCGCCTTGTAGAAGACTTTGAAGAGAAACTTTCAATACTACAGTTATTCATAAACGAACCAGGTCTATTGTGAATGATCATTTTTGTTGCAACAGTACATATGTTTCGAACAAGTTAATAGACAACAAGGAAGGTTATTCAAAGGACCAAGTCCGGTTGTAGTAGTAAAACAAGTTAGAAAGATAAAATTTTGTGGAATGTCTAGAACAATATAGAAGAATATAAAAAAAAGTTTTGGAGGAAACCAAATGTTGTCCAATGTATAGTATCTTCAAGTCATAAAAGAAAGTTGTTTACAAATAGAAAGTTATTAGGTGCTCCCTCGAGAAAGCTATGGAATTATATCAGATATTGGCTTTGAAGCCTCTTTTGAAAGATCTTTTTGAACCTTATTGGAAGAACGAGTCTTGTAGAGTGCATGTTTTACAATTTCAAATACTTTGATGTGGAAACTACATTAACTATAGTAGGCGAGAATTAATTAGAATTCATAAAGCCCCTTGAGTAAAGAATTATTCTCAACTGTTAGTGTTCCTTATGCAAAAAGAAACGACAGAAAGAGACAAAAGACATTGTAAAAGACAAGCGGGTATCCTTCAAATTAAACAGAAACAAAAAAAGCAGTGAAAGATGAGTAAGAGTGCCGATGAGTAACAAGCTGTTCTTTGCAGAAACGTAGCTGTACACTAGGGACCCTTGCAGGCTGATGAGAGAACTTGAGGGAATATGAAGTGCTGGATGAACCAAGGAAAATTCCGAAAGCCACAAGATAAAGGGTTAAACTGATAGAAACTTCGAAAATTAAATTTCTATATAATGGAGAAAATTTACTCACATATATCATAATAAAAGGACAAGTAAAACTCAATATTCTTATCATAAAATAGGTTTGCTAATAAAGGAAATATATTTTTTGAAAAATGCTTGATAAAATAGAAAGAACTTTCAAACAAATAGATGTGGTCTATTCGTCATAATGAAGGAGAATTGATCTTGACCGTTTACACGAAGATATAGTTCTTTGCCACAAAAATAGATATTAAAGAATAGAATTGTCTCTTCAAATCCTTAAATTCGTTTGTTATTGTTTACTCCTCTTTTGGACATGCTAGTCGAAAATAAGAGAGGTTTATGAAATCGAGACAAATGTTGGCATTGGATAGAGGATTTCAAGAAGCTTATGAAGAGCCATCGAGCCATCCACAGAGAACCATGAAAAACGCTCTCAATTGAGTCTTTAGGCACAGTTAATACTTTAGTTTAGATAGGCAAGACGACTTGATAGGATTGCCAACTCCTCACTTTGGTGTAATTTTGTCACACACCTGCTAGAAGTACAAGACGAAAACTACCCAAAAGCCAAAGAATAAAAGCATTAGAAAGATTATCCGGAAATATTTAGTTTACAACAATTTAAACTGTCAATGCAAAGAGCCTGGATGTCACGACTGGTACCGACAAGCAATTTAATACATGAGGGTTATTAGTACTTGTGATAAGTTTTTTGTTTGAAGGGTTTGTTATCCAATGCAAGATATAGGTAAACGGAAATCATATCTTACAAAAAAATTTTTATTATTGTCTAATGCTTCTTTCGTCCTAAGCAAAGGTGGCATTAAACATCATTGTCCGTGAAGAGTAAGTCTATTCAAGAATTGACATGTAATTTAACCGCAAGTGTCTGCTTCTTCTAGATTGAACAAAATTGAACAATTTGCTCATCATAAACATCAATACTTTGCACTAGTCTTCGTTCCAGAGTTCAGGTTAAAGAACATTTCGAAGATTTTTTTCTTTCCTAAAAGAGATGTAACTTTTCCCCAAATGGAGACTCTTTTCGAACCTCAGCACAGACATGCACGCGTTTGTATTTACAATTGAAAAAGAGAAAAGAATATGAAATTGGAAAACAATTTCTAGGCATTCGAATTAAAAGTATGATACTGCTTCTCTACGACAAGATTCTGTGTTATGCAAACATCTTTGAATAAATAATATCAGAGCTTGAAAGTTTAAATATACCAAAGGGAGCGATGGATCCAACCCAATACTTTCCTTAAGCTTTCTCCATTATCTTGCGAATAATAATAACTGGCACACATTCATCATCATAAAAAGTAAACAAACCTTTCTATAAGAGCCTACTAAAAACAATTGTTTTACAAGTCATCAAGGAGTTCAATAAAGCTCCTTCTAAATTAGTTTAAGCCCATATCTTTCATCTTCTTCGATATATTTTGCCAAATGAAACCATTCTTGCTTCGATCTTTCCATTCTTTCCATGTGTGTTCTATAAATGAAACAAATGGTGCAGTCTTCGAAAAAACATCGTTTTCTACTGCTTCCTTTGCTTCTTCTTTCCCCGACACTTTTGAGTCGTTCTCAAACTGCGGAAAATAACCGACTTGCTTCAAGATTCTTTCATAGCTCTTATTGAAAGAAACAATTCTTTCTTCTTTGTAGGGAACGGGAGGGTAAACTAACTGTTTCCTTAAAAATTTGGTATCGCTCCTCACTTTCATATCTTGAAAAATAAGAAAAATCAGTTGAAGAAAAGGAGCCAAAATATCCCGTGTAAAAAATGAGAATAGTCTCATAAGACTAACAAAAAAATTCGAAAAACTTGGAGGTGTTGTCGAAAGATTGTCAACTGTTGAAGATTGTCTGAAGTCTCGAGTTGGATCATTCTGCCAATGGTCGAGCAAGTCGCTTTTCATGGTATTGTAAAACGAAACCTTTTCATTCTCATTCACTCCACTGTCTCTCGCTAGACATTCACCAGAATTCTGTTCTGAAAAATCATTCCCAATCGTGACAGTCCGTTTCTGAGGGTTATCCGTATCTTCACTGAATTCATTTACATATCCATCATCCTTTTCAGAATCTACCTCACTCTCCCATTCTTCTCGACTAGAAACATAGAGAGAAGAGTTGCTATCGTCCTTAAAGTCAACAAATGAATCGTCAGCTGACGATTCAATTGGCCCAGGTTGACCTTGTGCAAAAGCGCCTGATTTTACTTCTATACCTTCCCAAGCTGCTCTACCAAAATTGGATATTTTCTTTCCAAGCATTTGCGAAGTTTCTAGGAAAGGGTCCAGAACGTCTGTTTTTAGAGGGGGTAAAGTACCCAAACGCAACAGCCGTGAGAAATCATCGGAAGTCTTCGGTAGTAACTTCCTACCATATACAAATAAAGCTGTACAACACAGCTGCAAAACGATACAATACAAAGTAGGAATCCTTTTCTTCAACACTAGAATAAAATACAAAAGGAGGCTTTGCACTACTAATACAAACCCAAAAAGGAAGTTTCGCATGTTGTTAGACTGAGCAGACCACTTCAAACGTTCCTCACAACTCATATCCGACCAAACTTTCACTTGTAAAAAGTTCTGACAGCAAACCACCTTGAAAGAAGGTTTCAATGTCTGTTGCCGTGTTTGTAGCTTTGCTGTTCGCCTTGAAACAAAACATATACCAGGGGATAGGTGGCGACTGTTCGACAAACAACCCAAATTATGACAAACAATGAAGCTTATTTTAAGTTTGTGTAACGACTTCCAATGCGTCGATGGAGTGAAACTCTCTTTACGGTCTCTTGTACCAAACATCGAACGACCACTAGGAAACGGTCTCCACTCAGCCATCCACGTTGCCACATAAATCTTTCTTTTCTCAATTTCCTTAAAGATCTGACAAACACTATAGCGTTTCCTTTTATGAGTTGACACTAGTTGGGAAAAAATTTCAAGATATCAGTGTGCTATTATTTCATCTGATCACTTTCACCTTTCCATCGTCCGTTTGCAACCATGTTTTAAAATATTATTGTCATTTATTATATAACATTTTACAAAATTGAGAGGTACATATCATCCTACAAACAGAACTGATATTTGGAAACTTAAAACTATTGCAAGACTTTTCTAAATAGGAAATTTCTATAATACATACCCAGCATAAAATGTCAAGAAAGCAAACCTATGAATGAAAATCTCCTTCGATGAACTTTCAGACCATAAGCTATATTTATACTATTGGTGGGAGTAGTTATAAGCTGCATTTAAAAATTTTCGTTTCGAAGAATGAAGAGTACTACGGTCACTTTCAATATTCGTTTTGCTTATAGACTCAGATTTCATCCAAGGATGTTCCAAGGCTTGCTCTACAGTTAATCTCTTGTTTGGATCGACTTCGAGAAGTTTCCGTATAAGATCCTTAGCATCTTTTGAGATGTCTTTCCAGTATCTTGTAGGAAAAGAGAACTGTCCCCTGACATTCCTCTTAAAACATTCCATCTCATTTTTACCAAAAAATGGCATTTTTCCAGACAACATAATGTACAAAATGACACCGCAAGCCCATAGATCGACAGCAGTGCCATACGATTGCTTCAGAAACACTTCGGGTGCAACGTAGCCTAAAGTTCCGATGGTAGTAGTCAATGCCCTCGGACACCCATCTTCGCCAACAGTGAAATTGGCTAAACCAAAGTCAGCTATTTTGATTTGCAAAGGCCATTGTGTTGACTTTAAGAGTATATTTTCCGGCTTCAAATCTCGATGAACTATGCCCCTCCTGTGAAGATATCCTACTCCATGTAAGATTTCGCGTATAATGTCTCGGGCATCCTATGAACCTTAGTAAAACTCTTCCCATAAATGTTTACAATCCTTACCGACTCAGAGAAATGGCCTGCATTTGCGATAGCATTGAAAAGCTCCCCGCCCTCCATATATTCCAACACGATATAAATACGCGTCTTCGTTTCAAAGATATCATACCTTAGAGAAAGTAAGAACATCCAATTTTAAGCTTGAAATAAGAACTACTCACGTTTGAACAATGTTAGGGTGCTGCATTGTCTTCAAAATTTCCACTTCCCTTTGCAAATGATCTAAATCTTTATCCTTAAAATTGTCTTTCTTTATTACTTTCAGGGCGACCTTTTCTCCACTTTCTTTATCATATGCAACACGAACAGTTCCAAAAGCTCCAACACCAAGCACGTCGCCAATGCTATAAAAGTCTTCGACAACCTTTACGAATGTGTTAGAAAAATACCGTGTGGGGCGGAAACAACTCTACGAACTCTAAAGCACGACCTTTTAAAGGCATGCACCCATTTCCTAAAATCTGCTTCATTTTCAGCAAAAAAGGATATAACTCTCGTCTTCAATTCTAGACGTATTTCAAACTTCCTAGGACCTTCTCGAGCTTTGCAGTCCTTCAAGTCTAGTTCCCAAGTTGGAGGATCCAACTATAATATTCTATCAACTACCTCTTCATCATGTCTTCTACTTTCTTACTTGACTTTTATGATTCGTAAGTGTGCTTCCGGAAATTCGTAGAAATCTTCTGCTCTTCGTTCTAAAGCGCTTCCCCTCCTTTAGCAGCCATCCTTCGATCAATAGAGGGGCTTGAAATCGTAGGCTTGTTTCTCCCGACGACATTATATGTTTGCTCTCACAAGAAAGCTACAATCAATACACCACTTGCAACAAGAAAAGGCTTTCAGCAACACGTAGACACGGAACTCCATGAGTTTCTCTACCCTCACACATTTTGGCGCCAAATTGACTACGAAAATCGTGTCCATATGACTGAATGCTCCTGAGGGTTCTGCGTTCGTCCCATCATCAAATTAAATTGGGCTTTGGTAGCCCTTATAAAGTCGAAGACAACACAAATCATTAGTCCTTCGGGACATACGCAAAAATTGGAAAAATACAGAGAAGATTAGCATGGCCCCTGCGCAAGGATGACACGCAAAACTTCGAGAAGATCCTGGTTTTTTTTAAAGCATGTTGCTTCTGTGGTGGTGAGACTAGTCTGCTTATTTTCCACCCTTGTTGGATATTTTCTCTACCACAATTTTGTAGTTCTTAGATTCTTTTTCGACACAATTAACATTATTTTTCTACCTTTATTCGAACATAAGCTTCGGTTACCTCACACTTGTCGGAGGTCCTGTGAAAAGAAAAGATAGGAACAAGGACTTTGGGACCTAGCTTGTGTCTGAAGAAAGTAGATAAGAACTCGCCGAGTGTTCTTAGTAGCTGAACTTTGAGGAATCGTCGGCAACTTAGCTCTCGAGTCTGAAGGCTTTATCTCTTGGAAAAACTTGTCTGTTGGATTTTCGTTCGAAATTTTAGCCATTCAAGTATTTATGAACTGTTAGAGCAGGCGTTTTGTCATATATCCACAGGTTTTATTTGGTCTTTTGCTTTGTTTCTATACCGGAAACACAACTACTGAGTTTCCTTGGAAACCGTCCCGAGAACAGTTATTCCTACGAACACCAGTTTCTTCCTAAACTAGCGCGGCCATCTACAGCACTTTTTCCTTGAAACGGGTTACCACAAGATTGTTGTACAGCTTTCTGGAAACTTTACGGATTGCGCAACGTGTTGTTTTCATTGTACCTTTCTCAGCACAAGTTTTCAACGTGTATTATTTCCAAATTTAACAAGTGTCAATGGTAACAGAGTCATTCCTTTCGGGAAAAACTAGTATCCATATCAAGGAAGGTTAAATGCATCATGAATGAACATACAAGAAGAATTATTTTTGGTATTCTCAAGATTAGTAATTTTTTGAATTTGCCCGCTTTTTGATTCATCACAACGTCCTTTGTAGGGCAGATGGTAGAACAGAAAGCTCATGCTAAGCAAGAAACACGTGAATATTGCAACGACGAAGAAAACGTGCTTCAAAGACTATCAAAATTAACTGAGTGTGCACTGCCATTGGTACCCAACAAGGAATGGAAAGTAGACGATGTTGTGAAAACATTCGAGATACTGGCGCCAAAAATACAACCAGAACTCGGATGGACAGCAGATATGCAATCTAGGAAAGCAAATGGTCCCTCGAACGTGATGAAGACTCTTAAAGCGTGCAGTCTTGACAGTTTCCTTAGTCTCGTAGCCATAAAAAGGGTGGAATTTGAACACAACAGAAGAAAAATACTACGGGTTCTAGAAATGATAGCAGCAATGATAGAGGATGGTTTTAATGCAAAAACAGTTATTGATGCAAGACACAAAAATGCTCATATAACAAAATTGCAATCTGAAGAAACTGCTGGATCGAACGCTGATAGTCAATTTAGTCAATTACAGGAGATACCTTCACCATTTAAGAAAAAGGAAAAACTAAGAATTGATTCGCCAAAGAACCATAAGGTTGAGTCATTTTTCTCCTCAACTGCTGAACAAGACAATGCGTCTTCAAATATTCCTCTATATCCCGATAGCGATAATTTTGGAGAAAAAAGAGAAAACCCCAATATGTCAACAAATGCTTTTGCTGAGACGGATGATGATAGACAGAATCTCCATCATGTCGACAATGATATAATTAAGAAAGGAGTACCGACACCTTTTCGTTCTTCAAGACCCAGAGAGATAGGAGAGCATGCAGCTGTCCACGTTATTACATCGCCATCTCGAACCTTTCTTGATATGTTAGAGAGAACACAACCTGCACCGGAGAATGCAGATCAGGAGAATGATTGCTTTCATATGTCGATTCCAGAAAACACCAAAAAGAGTCGAACAGAAGGCAACCCAACAAGAAAAAAGAACGAAACGGTAAAACCGAAGAAAGCAATGGCATCTTACAACTTTGCTAGTATGCAGGAAGATCCTTCGGAATTGGAAACCGAAGAGAGAGAAAAGAATAATTATCTTGTGAATAGAAATAAACCTATAGGTAGTGAGAAAGAACCGAATGCGGATGCCAGAATTAAGGAGTCTGTTGAAAAACTGCATCCTGTCGAACGAACACCAAAGGACAAGGGTCGAATCGAAAAGAGACTGCATCATGCTTCTCAAGGTTCGCCAATAGTCCGTGCCTGTGATCCAACACGGGGAGTGACGTCTTGGATGAAAGCAAGACAAGCATTAAGTTCGATAGATGAAGAGATTTCGCTACTTAAAAACCATGTAGATATTTCTCTTGCTGCGTTTCGAGATATTTGGTCAGAAGGAGATGCAATGCTCCTGCAAATAGAACGACGCTTGGACGAATTCAATGATATATTATGCGAATTTCGAGAACAAATAGAGACCTCTTTACAAGATGTCAACCAACGTGCACTGGAAAGTGAACGTCTAGTCAATCAAAGTGATGTTGTCAATTTTATTAAGGGAATCACTGAGGAATACTCTTCTCCGAGCATTCAGTCAGTACGACGTCTTGAAGACATGTTGGATGAAATCCGACAGAAATATTTTCAAATGCAGAACCTCAATGCCCTTTCTCTTGTTCTCTACTCAAATGATGACACAAGACCTAGTCAGATTACGTGGACCATTATACAAGAAACACTATCGAAGCATCAAGATTTAGAAGGTAACTTTCCTGGGGGAAATATAGACTCGGAAAAATTGAATGGCCTGAAAGAAATGACTTTACCCAAAAATATTCTAATCTCTACTGGAAAGAGATTGGAAAAGTTGATTCAGAAAAGCGTTTTATACCGGGAAGCTGCCAATCGACTGGTCTTATAGTGACACTTTTTCGTTAGCTTATATATCGGCCCCATTGATCCTCAAGGTCAGCACCGAAGATATCGAATTCAAAAGTTTTAGTGTGAATTGCAAAATTCTCTTGTTACCAGCTATTTTCTTATACCTTCAGACAAATGCCATTCGTTATGTTATCAAAGAACTTGTCAGTACAATCTCAAGCTGTTCAGATCATAGTTGATTGCAGTAAATTATCGATTTTGTGACTTTTCAGAATATTTTGAGTAGTAGAGAAATGATAGGAGATATGTTGCAAATCTTTCAAATGATAACAAAACAAACTCATCATATGAGCTCCTTCTGTCATCGTCTTCATTCCTGTATCAGCGGCCCACTGTAGATCAATCAACTTTGCTCCATTAATAACATGAAAAGCACAGTTAGGGTCCACAGGTAATCCATTACGTCTACGCACATGTAAAAGATAATAAGCACATAGAGACAAAAGCATTTCTTTTGCCTTCTCAAGAACTTGTGTGTCGATTTGCTCCAACGAAGTTTTTCTTGCTTCTCCAGAGCCTTGGATTTCTCGAATGACAGTTTCAATTAGTTCTACAGCGTGTGATGGAATCACAGAGACATGTTGTGGTCTAAGACCTCGTGCTATTTCATATTGAAAATAAAGCCAAGGGACAAACCCTGAAATATGACTCAGTGAATAAATATAAAAAGACATTCCACTTAATTGTTGAGGAAGATATTCCTTGAAAACCAATTCAAATAAACTGTGATGAAAACCTGAACGAATATGTTTTTCAGAACAAGGTACACATTCCGATAGAATAACACAATAAGGTTCTTTCTTCTTTCCCTGCTGTCCTAATTCATTCCAGTCCAACTGCAAATCCACCATTTCTTTTGCAGAAGCAGGTATTCTTGAAGTAATCACAACATCGGCAAAGGCCAAAGGATAAGAAGGAAATTGCTTATGAAAGAGAAAAATATTCTTCTTCCATTCTCTGAGAATCGCTGATTAGCCACTTTTGCAGATTCACTGGCAAAACATGTTGATATTTCCAAACTCTTTTGATACCAACGAAATAAATGACGATAATTGCTTTGGTCTATACAACCAACTTGTAAAAAACAGGAACGATAATAAAGATCAGCATATAATATAATTTGTTGAAGAAAGGACTCCAAGCTATCTTTAAATAATTCCCAATCATAACCACTTTCTCCAAAATATAGAAAGGCAGGACTTTCTATCGAAGGTTGTAACAGACATTCCAACGTTTCTCGTAATTTATAAGTGGCTACTACTCCTTTTGGATGCAATACCATCGATTCTAATAAAGAATCATAGAAAGCTCTTCCATAAAATATCGACTTGCCATCATCTAGCGGAACAAGAGTATCAGCATGGATATTGTCTTGATCAGATGATAAATTATCAACTGTCGAACTATTCTTATCCATGCAAGCATTGTTTGTTTTGCTCGGCGACCGCAAACTCATTCTTCTGTAAATGCTATTTGTCACAGGGAAATCAGCCAACAGCATTGTAACAAAAGGTTTTCGTTGAGATAGACTTAAACGCAGCATATTTTCTGCCAATTCGTGACCAAGTTTGTCGATTGTCATTTTCCACAACTTGTTATTTCCTTCCAATGAAGTATTGGAGTTCACTGAAGTATCTAACAACACTTGTCGTAATTTTGAAAGCAAAAAGGTTCTTCTTTCACAAAGACTGACAAAGTTCCGACTGGATTCAACAAGTTTGACACTCTTTTTATCAACTAGAGGAAAAGCTTCCGCAAGCTCTCGAACACAACTAACATAATCTGCTCCCACAAGGAAAGAGAGACTTTCTCCAGCACGCGTTTGATTTCCAAGCGTATGAATAGTAGTAGAATAAGAGCAATTTCTTGTTGTGTTATTTATCCATCGTCCAGCAAACCAACTTGTTCTAAACAGTCTCATGAAGACTTTTTGTTGGTTTCTCTTTCAAATGTCCCTTTCGTATTCTTTGATCAAACACAATCAATCATCATTTCTTATTTATCTCTTGCCAATTAATATATTCTTTTATCCAAACAAAAATATAATCTGACCTATTCCTATCTAACCTTCACTCTCTAATAACAAAAAGTAACAGTCTATTTGTTATCATTCCATCTCTCTTTCATCCTTCTTAAACTGCATGCTTTCTTCATTAGGAATTAAACAACATAAGAGATAGAGAAAACAAGACTCAAGAACGCATTGATATAACTAAAGTCTCATCCAATGAAACAAGATTTCTTATCCCAATATGTATTGTATGACTAAGTCTTTTGTGTTAGAAACATTTTCCATCCCTTCAACTATCCAATTTATCGGCACTAAGAATCTTCTCCACGACAACTTGCTTTTTCAACAACTCCATCACTTGTTCTGAAATCACCACTTCTCCCTTATCCAGATATGCCATGCTATTGCTCTCCATATCACGTACATCATATAAAAAGTTAAAAGTAATGCCAGCAAAATTCTTTAAAGCATCCCACGTCTTCTCTCCTAACCAATTGATTTGATAGAGTTCTGCTCCACAACGCAAATGAAATAAAAGAGAAGGATCCATAAAACGAGAAAATTTCCATCCACGTACAACAAAATAAGCAAACAATGATAAAAGTTCATCTTTGTGATGTTGCAATTCGGAAGTGATATTCTTTATTAACTCAGGTTGAGGTATATAAGTTGGATAAGATCCTCTTAACAGATTCAAAAGCGGTCTTAAACGATCCAAACAATCCCATTTGACAACCAATTCAGATTGCCTTTCACGGTTTTCATTAAAATGATCCATTATATACAACTGATCTTGTAACCAAGCAACAAATCGATGAGACCTTGAATGAGTCACAATACCACGCAAAGGTGGATATACTGCACGAAGCTGTTCATCAAAGAGCTTATTTAAACAGTTTCGATATAAAAGTTCTCCATAATTTGAATATAATGCTTTCATTCCATATATCACTGCAATCGATAAAGTATGGCCACTATCTTCATCGGGTTCTTTTGCAAATGCCATAATATCATTCATATTGGTAGGAACAAAGGCATGAAGGCTAACTGAATAAATGCCAATGGTTCGTTTCCTTCCACTGGATGAACCAATGCATAACAACGATGTCCATTTTGCAATCTTTTCAAAGTAATTTCACGTTCAGAAATATTTCTTTTTCCACTCCAATTCATCTCTTCCAGATAACGATACAATAGGTCAGGAGGAGAGGAAGATGATACTTGAATGAGATGGAAAGCATTGGAAGAACACTGTTTTTCAATCTCCTTCTCAATATTCTCCTTTAGATAATTAAGTTTCTTATAAATAGGGTCATTGGAAACTATCTTTCCAATCTGAAATGAAATATCTCTTCTCAAGTCATAGAGAAAAGTAAGGCCTCCCTTTACTTGTGAAACTTGTTGTAGCAACCGAGGCAACCAATTACTTTGTTTTGACGAAGAATTGGTTTCCTTATTGTTGATTGAACTACCCAAACTTGCTTCTCTAGCTTCAATCCCATCCGCTAACATACAAGTGACAGCCTCTTGTTGAAAGAAATCACTGACAAGATACACCACAAGATATTCCTTAGCACTAATATTTTTATAGGCTTCCATAAGTTGTTTGCATAACTCTGTTGCTGAAACTTTCCATTCTTGAGGGTTTTCAATCTTCTCGTTCAATAAGGTTACCAAGCTTTGGCAGACTCGTTGTCTCTCACTCTTTAATGTTACAGCGTCATTCGTTTTATCACCTGGTTGTTGCAAGTTACGAATACAATCTACAAGACATTTTGCATACTGAAAGCATAAATCTTTTGCTAACACAGAACTAGTAGAGGAGACAGGCTGTTGGAGTTCGTGGTTCCTTTCAACAAAAGTCTGAAAGCGACAAGCAAACAAGTTGGAAACCTTTTCATAAGATACGCTACTTTTCCAAGCCATTGGCTTTATTGAATAGCTTTTTATCAACATACAACCAAGTGTTCCTATCACGTTGGGAAAGCGTCTCCATCCTAACATGTCTTTAATAGATAAGCAACACAATTGGCCGACGCTATTGAAAACGACTCAAAGCTTTTCCTAATTTTGTCTTCAAGTGGATTTTTTCCAAAGCATAATAAGCAACACATTCAATATCACAAACTGTAAAGAAAGGACCAATTCACTTGTCAACACAAACTTGCTGAGGAATTAACTAGATTCTATCTGTAGTACTTCCGTTGTCCTTGCATAGATTGAATCACTGTAGGGTAGTATTATATCTTAATGGATGAAATAAACAGACAACTTTGTCAGTCATGAAAATTCATCAGAATAAATGGATTTGCTTAGGTATTGTGAAGAATGCTTCATTAACAAAGATATTGTGTGCTAAACCACATTCACCAGAGAAATTCATTGTCCGTTAGAAAAAGAGATGGAAGATATCGGTTGTGGTGTTGTAGGACTGTTATTATTTGGGTAAGGAAAAGACAATATATATATCTTCTTATTACTTATTTAATGTATAGGACAGTGACTAGTCTGTTGGCAAAGGTAGAATAGACTCCTCATCCATGTAGTGTTTTGTTGAAAACAGCTTACCTTTAGATTATATTTGGGATACCTTCTACAGGATTGGATGGACAGATCAAGGACTTTAGAAAGCCTTTGTTTGAAGTTTTTGCTATGTTTTATGGAATGTAAGTTTAATTCCTTTTTAGATGCTGAAGATTGTAAAGAATGAAGATAACAGGTCTTTCTGTGTTATACTGGACTGGCTTCAAACAAAGGACATAAAGACAGTTTCTTCTCCCTATGAAAAAGAACAACGTCATCATTCGATATTTGTTATTTGGTATGAACACTTCTCATACTGCAGTTGACGCTCAACAACCCTATAGTTATCCAGCTTTATTGGATTTGGTTGCTACTTCTCTGATGTGCTTTGGCCTGTTGTATACCACTGTATCTGTCTATCAAATGTTACGAGGTGCTATGCTTATATTCACTGCATTGTTTTCAGTGGTAAGCAGTGTAGCATCCATGATAGAAAGAATCAACTTTAATGCATTTCTAAGATATTTTTGAAACGAAAACTGACCATACATCATTACTCAAGTATACTTTTGAATGTTACTGGTATAACACTGGTTGGATTGGCAAATATATTAGCACAGAAGGACGCCGCTCTAAGAGGCAATCTCCTAATGGGAATCATGCTGATGATTGCTGGTCAATGTGCACAAGCCGCTCAAGTAAGAAGTAGGACAAGTTATTACATATCAGTGTTTTAAAAGTGTTCATATAGGTCGTGGTGGAAGAATATTTTTGTCAAGACTTAAATATGCCTTCTATCCGAGTGGTGACTTATGAAGGATTGTTCGGAATGCTGACAATGATATTCGTTGTATTTCCTATTGCTTACTTGATTCCTGGCAAAGATTCAGGTTCCTTTGAGAACCTTTTTGATTCCTTGGCTATGATTGTCAATTCTAGTGCTTTGCAATGTATCTTAATCATGGATGCCTCTTGTATGCTTTTCTTCAATTACTTCTCGATGAATGTTACCAAATTGAGCAGTTCGGTGTTTCGAACTTTGTTGGAAACTATGAGAACGATGATTGTTTGGATAGTAGATATCTTTTTGTAAGCATGATGCTTATTTATTTGTACAAGTTGTCTCCATGACTAAATTTTGCCAGATATTATATTGTATCCAATGGTCGGTTTGGAGAGCCGTGGACAGAATATAGTTTCTTGCAGGTGATTGGATTTACTTTATTGGTCATTGGCACTTTTCAGTATTCTCAATATTCTACTCTTCCTGCAACTCCTGCAAAGACAGCGGAAGAAGAACAAGCACTCATTGCTAAACAAGTAACCTTAGGAAAACAAATACCAAAGTAAGCATCATTATTTTTCTCTTGGGCCACTACAGAAAACTAAAATCATACGATAGAAAGAAAGAAATGACGAGTGCGCCTATTGAAGCTGCAACCGAGTCGAAACCAAAGGTTATTTTCAATCCTTCTTCTCCTTCTATTTTTATGCGACATGGAGGATTTTCTCCATTGGTTTATTCACCAGAGATGGCAACTTCTTTCCAATCACAAGTACAGAATAATCACAAGCATCCATTTCTTTATGATACTCAAGAGCAATCTTTGGAATAAAAGGGTGATAAACATTTCAAAGAGAAACATGCCGCTCCAAACAAGTGAAAGATAAACTTAACAATCACTGTTAGGACATCATTTATTCTTTCTATGAAAAACTATCGTTTTTTCGGCTTGTGTAAAGATAACGATTCCGAGTCTTCATCTGAAGCATAAGCATCTCCAAATTTCCAAAGAAAGCGACGTGATTGGCGACCAATTTCTTCATCTTCTCCATACCTTTCAAAAGCTGCACGAGAAGTGGCATCTTTTCGTCTCACAATTCTTGCCAAACCTTGTCGAAGTAATTCTGATGCAACATTTGTTTCCATATTCTCCCATATCACATAAACATCACCAATCATTGTTCTGTTCATCATGTTGGAACTCTCCGTCATGTGTGCTTTAACACGCAACTGTTTTCCCCAAACCATCTCTCTGAGGAATTCACCAGCATCCACACCATATTCTTCATCCAAATGGGGAACAACTATATCTTTAATGATTACACAATAAGCAACACAAGGACTATTTTGCAAGTTGATTGGTAAACTTGTAATATCATTAGATGAAACCCATTCTTGATTCCCATAATCCATAAAGTGTACAAGTACCTTATCCTCGGAGGCATTCTTCTCAATGATAACACCGCGATACCACTGGCTGTCTAAAGAATATTTGGCTGCAATTTTACTTCCTAACTTTAGGGAAGAGAAAGGAATGTTGTGACGCTCTTCTTTCAGACTCATTTCTTGTAACTGTTCTTCTAAGGATTTCAACAACTGATACGTCTGTTCTTCTTCTGCCTGAATATAAAGACGACCACCTCCACTAACTTCTGAAACAACGCCAACCATATTGATAGAGTCTGTCTCAGAAAAAGTCGCTTGCTCAGTTGGTACGGACCAGATACCTCGTTGTTCTTTCTCAGCCTGACGCTGTACTTCTTTCAAGATATTTGGAGCTCTTCCTTGTACACTCTCGTTGATATAACCCAAGCCATGTTCTAAAAGCGTCTTTTCCCATTCATATTCACCCTTATCCATTCTTTCTACAATCTTCAACTTTCCAATAAAAGTACCAATGCGATCAATGGTAGTGAAACTGACTTGAACATCTCGTTGCAAAATATTTTCTCTTGCAAATTGCAATGCTTCTTGACCAAAGACATCATTGGTGGGATGTGGACAACGAACATATTCGAGAGCAAATGACACAATGGTTGATTCCTTAGGAAGCAATATCTTATATCTTGACCCATTGGATACATATTCTACAATACCCGCACAAGAACCTGATCTCTATACAATATTATTCTACAGTGAAATATAATAAACGGTAAATAAAACAAACCTGCAAGTGAGGAAAAGTTTCTTTTGCTCGTTTGGTTGCCTCCTTTACAGAAAGATTGTTCACTCTTCTAGAATTTCCTTGCTGCGTTGCTCCATGAATTCCTTTCTTTGCAGCAATTGCTTCCTTCTCTAAAGCAATGTATTTTTCATAATGTCTAGCACGTTCTTCGTCACTTTTATGCCTTATGACATTCGCAAACCCATTGCAAACCAACATCTCTCCAACATCGTTTCCATATAAAGAAACTGTGGCAAATTCGATAGTATTGAATGTTCCCTCGTTGGTCCCTAAAAAGATGATATTAAATACTAGCCGATAAACAAACCATTCTGATACCATTATCAAACTTTCGTTATAATCCATTTCTACTTTCGCCAACTTTCCAAGAATCAGTTTACGTAGAAATTCTCTTGCCTCAAATGCGACCATTGTATCCATTTCTCGTGACTTTCCCATTCTGGGACCCTTCAAACTTGAAAAACTTAATCTCCGAGTCTCTTTGGATCCTTCTGGTTTTACAACAATCGTATCTGCCGCAACGATTTCTATCACTTTCGCAGTAAAGGTATCAGCAAGAGCTGTAGGTGCATTAGGAGAAGGAACATAACTCTGCCATATTCCTAGACGCTCTTCAATCGCTCTTTTTTCAGCCGAAGAAAGTTTCGTGCTCCGAGAAGAAAGCTCCATTCCCCAAGTTACTCTACGTGCTAGACCAGCACGAAGTAAATCTTCACCAACGTAATTTTCAGCTAATTCGTCTCCTGTTACAAAACGTTCAACTTCTCCAATAATAGATCCATTTTTATCAATTGTGTGAACCTTCACTTCCACTACTCTATTTAATAGCCGCTGTTCTGATAATAGTTTGGCATTCAAAGCAAATGGTTGAGGAATAACCTTCGTTTCCGTTGATATCGTTTCAAATTTAAAGCCAGGACTCTGGACACCAGAAAGCGAAACAACGACAAGACGATAGCTGTTATTGGAAGAAATATGAGATTTTCGTGCATCTTCCAGGTCTTCAGGAAACATAATGCGAAAAGATGATCCTGTAATGACCTGCTCCACAATACCAAAGATCTTTGAAAGTGTTAAAGTGTTGTCTGCAGGAAATGGAGTTCTTGTCACCTTCACGGGCTGTAAACTGGTTAAACTGCCATGAATACCTAGGCCTGCAGATATTGCCTCCTCTTCAAGCTTCAAAAGAGCTTCAAGATCAACAGTTTTCTTGTCGTTGGGTGAGTTTGGCTTTCGAACTTTAACAGTGCCTTTCTTTACCAATAAATGGTTCAGACAAGTTTTATCCGAAAGATATACCGTTCCAAAGAATCTTTCGCTGGTGTTATCCGCTTTGTAATCAACACGGAAAATTACTGGTTTTCCGATGACAAGCTGACGTAAGAACTCTCTTGAATCCCATGCATACGGTTCAAGGTCTACATGCGTTGATTGTTCAGTTGGAGTTTGTTCTGAAGCAGAGTCCCCAACGTTTGCGCGCTTTGCTTTCAAAGAAAACCTCGGTGCTGAAACTGAAACAAGAGTCAACCTGAGTTCCGGTGGAGGTCCAGTTTTGGGTAGTGGTCCAGCACGAATGATGCCGAGCGTGTCCCCACTATGTACTTCTTTTACTATACCTTGAAGAAAGGTTCCTATCGGCGGCTGACTCATTATCCCAGTGTCCACAGAAGATTTCCTAGAAACTCTTTTTATGGACAAATGGCGAAATAAACCACCAAGTTGTGTCATCTTTGAAAATTTTTCGTTGGTGTTGGAAACCTAAAATACTTTCTTGCAGCAAAAGAAAATCAAGTGCTATGAGAAGTAATATTCACTTAAATTCAAACAGTTTCTATACCGACAGCATTGCTTTATCAACAAAGTTTATGTTACAGACCTGAACACATACTATAAAGTATTTCATATGGAATCTTTTTAGTCGAGCCTAAGACAACCCAAAAATTTTATAAAAGGCAAATTTCTAAGGAATACAAAAATGATAAAAGAAATGAGAAGTTACAAATTTTCATATGACACGTATTTTTAATATTTAAGGCTCTCCAATTACAGATATCAATGTTTCGAGTTGACTTGTATATCCTTATTATTCCTGTCCCATCGGTAAGAAAATAGTGACGAAAACAAGAAATTGTGTGACATACTGCTGTCAGCCGATGAAGGTCATTATAAAAGAAATTTTCCAAGCAAACTCCATGTGTATTTCGTTGTCATAAGTTTGTTATTAAAATTGGTTGTTCTGTCTCATGACATGGTACATGGAGAGATGACCATCCCGGGCTCTTGTGTCAATTGTCATCATCAGATCGATCAACGATATTTTATAGCACTCAAACAATATGAGGGTGCGGGAGACCTTTTCACTAAGAAAAATGGAGTTGCATTTTTCTTTCCAGTAAAAGGATTCAAACGCATGTGACTTTGTGAGATTTTGGCGCGTCTCCACTATGCATTTCTTCATGTCTCGTAAGAGATATCTGCTGATATTATTATGTCTGTTTATGGTGCAAATATCGTCTTCAACCATCTTTTCCACAGGTGAGAGCTCGTTTTCAAGCCAGAAAAGTTTCACAAGCACCGAAATAGAGGAAGTGTCAAACATTCTGCAACATTACACCAGAGATGTATCCCAAGTCTCAGGATTGCCACAACCTTTGGCTTCTATCGTATTATCTGAAATTGGACCCCTTCTTCCATCACTAACACCGGCACCTTCTCCTTCTTCCTCCAGTTCAAACTGTCTCCAATGTCTGAATCAAACCAACTCATGGTAGGATATTGAACAATACTGTCATTGTTTCAGTTGACTTCAGACTTTTAGTTTTGAGCCATGTATCTCTGGCATTGCAGATTGTATCAACCTCAATGTCTGTGAAAAGATACCTTCTCTCAAAAGTAACTCGACTGGTTGTGAATTGGCTAATTTGATAGCGTTCAAAGTGGTTAGTCATTTTTCTTTGCCAATGGTTCCTAAAATTGTCAAATATGTATTATTTAGTGTGCAAACGCGCAATCTCGCTGTTTCTTTGAGTGTGGCAAGTTGCTTCCAATCAGCATAGAGATACAAAGACATGCTCTAAAACTTTTGTAGGTTACAACTTTCCGAATCCAGTCTGTTTCAATGTTTGTCCATAAAATGCAGAGAATAATATTCTTAAAGTTCATGTCATCCATGCCATGTGCTATGTGATGCAAGTTTATGCATGTTTCACCATCATGCATATAGGAATTAGTCACGAAAAGATTTTACATGGAGAAGAAATAACCTAGCAAATAATTCCCTACAAACACAAAAATAAACAACACTAGCAGCAATTCACCATGGAAACCGGCCAAGCTGTGCACAACGAAGCTTTACACATCACTTATTAATTCCAAACAAGCGCACTTTATGCATCCACGGCATTTTTGCAATGAACACCACGATAAAGGCGACAAAGTTTGCAATATGTACTCCAATGTAATCTTTCGGTGTAGAATCTAATGCTAACAGATATCTTGAAACAAGACACTATGAGTCTAAACCAAGTCAACGACACAAAGCGCCACTTACAGCACCACAACAACAGCTGTGAAGAATTTCCTACTAGGAGTATTTTGTCTCTTACGGTCTATTTGTTCCCACCAAGTATATTTGTCAATATTATAATCTTCTGCCCAGTTTGTAGGGAACGGACTTCCTTTTATCCAGTGAAATACAAAAAAGGTTACCGTTGCGTGTAAAATGTTAATAGTAGACCAAGCTTGATAGGGTTTCAAGTCTAGAATAGTACCTACTATCACTCTCACAGTTATAATAAGTAAAATATAAAAACTCCAAGCTCCTTTTGCTCTTAACCACTCGACTCCTACGTCTACTGGAGCAGAACCGTGGCCTGCTTGCATTGACGAGAATCTTTGGCCCCAAAGACTATTTATTTTGAATATGGCAAAGGTTGTCTCTTGTGAATAATTTACAAATAAAAGAAAGAAAACAAAGAAAATTTATACTTTGTTTTCTAGTCTTTACCCAAGTGAGTTGAAGTCTGAGAAAGCTCTCCATCTGCTTTGTGTTTTCTTTTCAAACCATTCTTAGTTGCTTTAGACTTTTCTCGCAAACTGTTATGATTGGAAAAAAACTCGTGAATAGAATCTCGAAAACCTCCTCTATAAAACCTTTTCATATTTTGAACTACGAACAATTCAACAATAGGACCAAGTCCTAAGAAGCGTACTTTAACATTTCCCTCTAAAGTGTATTGGCACACTTTTTCTGATACTTTTGTTAAAGTCATATTTCCTTTCGTGAGGACACGGTCAGCCAGAAACCCCAGTGGTCTTGTTTCAAAGTACTGTACAAAACTACCATCTTCTCTCCAACTCTGATAGTCGTGCAAACCAGTGAAATTCTGTTCTACGTGTTTCCTTATTGTTTCTGAAAGTTCCAAAAACTCCATTTTAGGGAAGATGTGCATCTTTCTATAGTACATTCCATCCTCCTGCACGCCTTCTTCTACTGTTTCTATTCTATCCAGATCTCCATGTTTCATTTGTACTTCCAACAGGTCCGAGTGAGAACGAAACTTCCAAAACTCTTCCAAAGGTACATTGAGTTCTACACTTATATGAAACTTCATCAGGAGAGAGTAAACACCAGACCGACCACTCAATGAACGTAAATCATTGATGGTTTGCTTTGGGTTTGTCAGTGATGAGGAAAGACAGTGAGACTTTATCCTAAAGGATGGGAAGTATTGCAGAATCACTAGAAAAGAGTGGATTAGCTTCTTTTTTTGACCAACAGTTTGTCAACTTGGTAAGTTTCCTATGATTTCTCTAGTACTTTTACCAATAAAACTGTTGAAACTCAGGCTGATATAAGAAATACAGAGAGACTGCGTGAGCAATGTAAGAAAGAACTTGAAACACTGAAGAAAGAAGAAGTAGAGATAGAACGTGATTTGTTGGCTAGTTTGCCTTTTCTTCAACACCAACAAGCACACTTTCGAGAAGAGTTCAATCGTCTTTTGCAGCAGACTCGAGAGTTTCGTGCAGCATTTGAACGATTGTTGTCCATAAGCAAAGAGGCAGCAGATATAAGTGTTCAGTGGCAAATTGCAAAGTCTGAGGAATCAGCATTGAAAATAGTTATTGATTGTTTTCGTTTGAGAGAAAAGATTTTCGAAGCCATGGAAGAGGAAGATGGAGAAGCAGCTCTAAAATATATTCATGACTTGCTATTTGTCACATTTCCTGACAAAGAGACAACAGACAATATGTTGGAAGAGTTGCGCAAAGGTCGAAGTTGGCTATATCCATATTTACAAGACACCCTTCATAGTAAAGAACAAGCGGTACTTCAAGTTAGAGATATGTTGCAAAGAAGACTTTTAGAAGTATTAGAGCAGATGAAGTTTGATGCTAATGTTTTGTGTTTCTATGATCAGCCTCAACGTTGGAAAAAGACACAAAAACTGATCGTTTTACTTGACCAACTTCAAAGTTATGCAAATAAGTGTTCTCTTGTTATTTCTGTGGGTGAGTCATTATTGCAGTCAAACATTCGATGGTATTTGTTTCCACTTGCTGAAAGTGTTATTCATCGCTTTGAATATCACTTTTTATCTGACAGAGAAACATCACGTTTGGACAAACCTGAATGGACGATATCTTTTCTTATGGAAAGATTGAAAGAAATGCAACCTGTTTTAGATGAAGGCGTTCAAGAGGTAATGAGAAGATTACATTATTTGAAGAAAGAAAATTTCAGACAATTCTATTTTTCCTTACATATATCTGTGTTAGGCTATTGACAAGGTTAGAGAAGATAGGGAAGAAGAAGATGCTTTTGTATCATTTGCTCGGATTGTTATTCATCTTTTTGGTAAGAAACTTGCAAAAGGCGTTGTCACTTTAGAGAATTCCACGATGAATATTACTAGTTCTGCAGAAGTACAAAACATTTTCTTTCATTTGATTGATCAAGGAATGGCTTTTGACAGTGCTGTTAGAGATATGATAGACAATCGATTGGTCTTAGATCCCTTTCCAAGTTGTCTAGTAGAAGCTCATCAACTGAATCCTACTTTCTTAGCCACTTGGACAGGCGCAGAACTATTTCGGTCACAGGATTCTGTTCAACAAGCATTAAAGAAGCTTATTGATGGAGATTCAGGTGCAGTAGAAGAAATTATCAATACAGTCATTGCAATATGTTATCGAGCAAAAGCTTTGCCTTGCCTTTCTGTTCGTGCTCAGTTTGTACGACTAACTCAGGTTCCACTATTAGAAACCTTAAGAATGGAGTTTTTGGGATATTTAGAAGTAAGCTAGTTCCTATGTTGCTTGTTTGATAATCGAAGGACCAAAAAATGGATAGGAAGATATCGATGATGTGATGGGACATTTTCGTCGCTGTCTTATCATATTAAATGCTGCGAATTATGTTCAAAACTCTTTAGAAGATTGGAGTAAGTAGACAATTTACTTTTTAGTGGTTGGATGTTGAATGAATCATTTGAAAAACAGAAGACGACTTGTTCTATTTGGAACTGGCACCTTTCTTACCAACTTCCATGAAGAATCCTTCCTCTCCACAGAACCCTGTATCATTCTCTAATAGTATTATTGAGAGTGAGTTGGAACACTTTGCCAAGTAAGTATTTGATTTTGAATTGGGTTCGTCTTGTCAAGCTCTGTTCTATAGATTGAAACAAAATTTCGTTTCTCATTTGGAGAAAGCGATGGAAGCACAATTTCGACAAAATGCAAAAGACTATGTTGCAATATTTGAGTCTTCTTGGAGAGAAAGTCAGAAGAATTGGTAAGAATTGAAAGCAATACAATGATAATACACATTAAACTTTGATAAAAGGGTTCTTCGAATGGCTGTGATTGAGGACTTGAGTCCTGAAATTGCTCCTGCTGTTTATCATTTACGCAATCATCTCAGTCTGATATCTTCTATTATATATGATTCGATGGTAATAAGAATCCATTTCTTTTGTTGAAAGTCATTCAGTATGGGTGTCATAGGTAGCTGCAGATATTTGGAGACCCTTGTCACATTCCCTTGACCGTTTTTTATTTCATGACCTTGTTCTAAATTGTGGAGAGAAGAATCAACATGCCTCAAAAGACATTGCATATGCTTCTAATCCTATTGATGGACTTGCTTTGCAGCTTTTGAGTAGAATTGTGAGAGACTTTTCTATTCTACGAGAAGTTTTTCTCGTATTTACTACCAAACCCTATCATTTCTTTCCGTAAGTCACTCTAGACTGAAGCTTTTAGCTAAATTTAGTAAAACAATTGTAGATTGATGCGTGATACGGAACAATTGGTGAATTGGTTGATGGGAGAAGAAGGTTCTCTTACTGAACAAGTGCAACAACGATATGACACCTTATTTGAACATGTTAGCCTTTTAGAGTCAGATTCTCAAATAGAGACTACACGAATAGTGTTGAAGGAACAATTTGGAATTCGTCATGTGCATCCATATTTATTAAGACAAGTTTTATATTGTTTAAGAAGAAAGGAATAAGGACTGTGTTGAGAAGCGCCTGTTGTACTACTTGTCTAAGGAATGGATGTGTATTGGACGATGGACAGCTTCAAGTTGGCATGGATCAACTCGGTTTCTTATCCAAAACGTACACTTGGCTGCCATAATTGTTGTAAAAGTGCTTATTTTCTATCTTGTCGTTCTATTAAAACTTGTTGGTTGGTTACTAGTCATGG
The DNA here is from genome assembly GCA_006232345.1 of Galdieria phlegrea. NCBI lineage: Eukaryota > Rhodophyta > Bangiophyceae > Galdieriales > Galdieriaceae > Galdieria > Galdieria phlegrea. Next base: position 101,399 of record SDGA01000066.1, read on the forward strand.
TTTCTGTAGAAAAAGCCTTTTCACCACTCATTGGACTTGGCCATCAAAGCATAGTCCAGTTGGATTTACAAAAAAGATAAAAAGGCCAAGTCTATATTATTGTTGTAAAGAAAACGGTCAAAAGGCAAGTGATGAGTGGCTGCCCTTTATTATTGTGTTGTCTGATAGTTTTCGTGGATGAAGGAAACGGAAATAGTTTATGCAGATAGGGAAACAGACTTTGCAAAGATCAAGTTTTTCTGTGGAAAAGGTGGTGTTGGTAAGACAACTTGTGCAGCTTCTTATGGAGTGCACTTGGCAGGTAATCTTTTCTTTCATATATTGGTTGTTGTGCCTCTCATTCATTGTGAACAGCAGACCGAGGATATAAAACGCTCATTGTTAGTACTGACCCAGCTCATTCTTTAGCAGACTCTTTGGACATGTCTTTGAAGAAAGGTCAAGTCTCAGCAGTCATTGGCTGTGATAATTTGTGGGCTTTAGAGTTGGATACCACGGAAGCTGTCGAAGACTTTCGTGAGGCAATATCCAAACTAACAAGTATCAATCAGACAGTAGATAAGGAACTAAGAGACTGGGCTTCACGATTAGGCTTGGAAGAGTTTCGTGATATTTTAGATAATATTCCTCCAGGTGCTGATGAATTCATTGTGAGTGTTGTTTTTGCACTTATTTAGTATGAGTCATACTGAACAAGTAACCAGGCATTAACAAAAGTATTTATTCCTTCAGAAACCATGTCTTGTGGTAACCAATTTGATTATATTGTCATTGATACTGCACCTACGGGACATACCATTCGTTTATTAGCTTTTCCCATGTTTTTGGACCGTTTCTTGTCCAAAGTAAGATGGTTCTTGACTGGTTAAGTTTTACTGACAAGATGCTGACAAGGCACTCAAATTAAGAACAAAACTGGATAATGCATTAAATAGATTGAACAATATGTGGTCTTTAATGGGTACTTCGAGTTCGATGAATAAACAGACACTTTCAGAAGCAGTAAGGAGAATAGCAACATTTCAAGAACAAATGCAAGCAGTGAATGTTAGTGATATGGTACTTTTATGTTGATATCAATGTTGAATATGAAAACTAGAGAAAACTAAGAGATCCCAACAACACCGATTTCCTTTTAGTAACCATTCCCAGTCGATTGGCTTTAGAAGAGTCAACAAGGTATGTCCAGACCATTGAATAATAGTATAGATTCTATGTTGATGTGTTTTTTATTGGGCAATATAGATTGATGCAACATTTGAAGATGCAACATTTTCCCATTCAAGCATTGATAGTCAATCAATTGATTGATGACAAGTCAGCAAGTTCATATTGGGAACACATTATAAGAGGACAAGAGAGAATATTAGAAAAATTCAAAGAAAATATTCAAGAGAAACCAATTGTGGAAATACCTTATTTGGGTGCAGATATGGCTGGAAGACAAGGTTAGTGTAACTTGTTGAGGTATATGTTGTACAACGCTGAGAAATATAATTAAGGCATTCATGTCTTAATGAAACTGATTGAAGATGAGTTGCATAACAAGAAAACACTTGCTATGCATCCATTCTTTCAGTTTCCCAATAAAGGAAATACAATATCCAATATGGAAAAGTAAGTATTTTGAGTTGACAAGATGAAAATTCAAAGTTTTTCTAGTTGTCAGTTCTTATTGGTTGGAGGAAAGGGAGGAGTGGGTAAAACAAGCTCAAGTAGTGCTATTGGTAGTTATTTGGCAAAAGGTAAGGAGGACATGCATAAAAGATGCAAATTACCAAAATGTTTGCTACATAGAAGGATATAAAGTGCTTATTGTTTCAACCGACCCTGCACATTCATTGGGAGATGCATGGGAGTTCAAGTTGAGTGGTTCACCTATTTGTGTTGAAGGTAAGAAAGAAATGAATGTGCTTGCTCACCTTCACTCATTTTGGTTGATGAAAGACAATTTGTTTGCTATGGAAATTAGTCCAGAAGAATCCATTGAAGAATTTAGAAGACTTTTACGGGATCTTACAACGGATGGCGTTGGTGGCTGGGGAGGAGAAGTGGTTCGAAATTTGGGTTTAGTTGATTTCATTGATATTTTAGATAATCCTCCTCCAGTGAGCATCTTTTAAAGAAATGGCATAGACATCATCATAATGAACATTGTTTGAAAATAGGGAACAGATGAGCTGGTTGCACTAACCAAAGTGATTGCATTGGTAGAGAACAATGAATATGATCGAGTTATCATTGACACTGCTCCCACTGGACATACTTTGAGACTGTTATCTTTTCCTGAGTTCATTGATCGATTACTAAGTCGCGTACTTGCTTTAAAGAAAAGATTGGATAGTACAATTGGATTGTTGACGAGTTTCTTTCGCCGACCAGATGCTAATGATTCCATAAAGAATGCAGTGGAACGAGTGGAATTATTTCGTTCTCGAATGGTAAGTGAAAACTTAGAATGGATGAATAAAATGCACTGAAAATGGATGATGAAGGAAACGCTTAGGCATGTTCTTCACGATAAGCAAAAGACTTGTTTCTGTATTGTTTCCATTCCGACAGAATTATCTTATCAAGAATCCATGCGTTTATTAAACAGTTTATCTCAGGTTGGAGTAACCATTCTGGCCATTGTCATCAATCAGGTAATCTTTCATATCTGACAATTTGGTAGGTAATACTAATATTTGGTATGTACTATAGATAGTATCAAAACATATGAAAGAAACAGTCAGGAAAGAAATAGTAGAGTTGCAATCTATCTATTGGAAGGCATTGAAGCAAGTGGGTAAGATTGTTCTTTTTCATGTCATGATGTTCTGAAAGAGACTAAAAATGGAAATGTTATTAGCCACTGAAAAAGAATTGCCAATCGTATCTATGCCTTTCTTTGATATGGAAGTGCGAGGATTATCTGCACTGCGTATCTTTTCCAAGCTTTTAATTTCCTCCTTGAAGGAACATGAAAAAGCAATGGATTTGCTAGAATAATAATCTTGTTCAATATCTTCCCAATAAATGGTGCAACTGCAATAGACTGCTTAAAACATTAGCCTCCAATATGAACCATTGGCCTAGGAGAGTGTTTGCTAATATCCCAATGATGCTTATTCCACAAAAGAATATGAAAATTATCAATAGGCTTTGATCAAATGAAAAGGAAATACTTACAGAATAGCCACCTAAAGCAAAATCTTTCTTTTTCACAGCCATTCGAATGACTTGAGATAATTCCTCATTGGTGGCACCTTGTCTCATATAATCTCTCAGAGACACTTCCTTGTTCCCAAACAAACAAATCTAAATGCTATACAATGAGAAAGAATGCCAAATAGGCACAAGTTATATGTATACAGACCCTCAAGTTGCCATCCGCAGTCAAACGTAACCGATTACAACCAGAACAGAAATGTTCACTCATTGAAGTAATAAACCCTAATCCATCAAATTGACACTATTATCCTTTCAAATTCTAACAGCTTACCAATTCGCCCAGAGAAACCAGGAATACGATAATGTTTGGTTGTGTCGTGAATATCATTCTCTTCCATTTGAAACTCACCAAATTCTTCCATTATTTTGTTCTTCATCTCATCAAATGAAACCAACCTTGAATATGTCCATAAAATTTCATACAAAGTCACAAATTAACTTACTTGGAGAGATTCCATCCGTTGCCCTCAAACGGCATATATTCTATAAAACGAACAGTAATATTCTATCAATCAATTCGTCATTATATTGTATTTTCATTCTTTTCTTTCTTTAGACTTACCCAATCTCTTGCAAGTTTACAAAAATCAGGTATCTCGTCTTCATTAAAACCTCTTCATCCTATCAATATAATTCTATAAAAAGTGGCTCATGTATTTACCTCATCACTACACAATTGACTTTAACTGATGGAATTCCCATTTCAACAGCTTCAAATATTGAGTTCAATACAGTCTTATGACCCTAAAATATTGTTTTTCTTGTCAAAATACCTATCAATCTAACTTCAACCACACATATACCCTGCGTCGAGTGATAAACTCAAACTTGGAAGGAACTAGTGTATCTAAGCTGATATTGAGTCCCCTAATGCCTGCTTGTTTCAAAGCTAATAACTGCGAGTGTAATAGCATTCCATTTGTAGTAATACCAACATTATTTCTAGCAGAAAACTTGTTCAGCAAACAACTCAACCAACAAGTATATTCTTACATATTGTGTATCTTTTGCGTCGAATGAACAATTTCCAGAAAGTCTTTACGAACAAGGGGTTCTCCTCCAGTGAATCTCACTTTACATATCCCATGACTCCCAAACAGATTCAAAAGCCTACTAATCTGCCAAGAAAAGTAAAATAGACGTGTTAAGTTCATGTCATATATGTGTTTCTATACAAGTCCCTACCTCGTCTTTGGTTAAAAGATTTTCTGCAGGAGTCAGTTGGACGCTGTATGTACAGTTTTAAGATTGGTCACAAGAACCTCCTTTGGAATATCTTACCCTTCAGCAGGCATACAATACCTACAACGAAAATTACATTTCTCTGTGACAGAAACTCTTAAATAGGTATGTTCTCTGCCAAAAGAATCAACAAAACCCTTTGTATTGGGTTTATCCTTGCCAGAAGAGTTCTGCTCCTGGTTGTTGGCGGAAATTTTAGATAACAGCTTTGCTTGTTTTACAAACAAACTACTATTGTTGTTAAGGGTATCTCTAATTGACCGTAATACGTTAGAGGGTTGATAAAGAACAATACTAAGGTTCTCTGTTTGCTTTCTTATGAATGTTTTCCAAGTCATGGGCCAGTGACCAAATGGAATTTTCGTTTCCTTTTCATGTTCGCTAGTCGCCTACCAAATAATATTGGGAGACCCCTGGCAATGATATTTTGTTTGAAATATTCTTCAACTAGTAGAACACTATTTATTGGAACACACTACGGACAATGTTTGTACCATAGAAATATGTCTTTTCACTTGTCAAAAGTATATACCTTTCCATCTTATTTAAGTTCTCCATTGATTTTCTCTTCTTCAGCAACATAGGTCGGAGAACACTTTCCTTTTTAACTCTACAACTACGAAAAACTTCAGAGTGTTCTTTACAACGGGAAAAGGGGAGAAAAAGCCAAAAAGATCTTCTAAGAAGAACAAAGAGGTTTCTATGGCTAATGAAGAAGAACAAATCAGTCACCTTGAACAACCCTTGGAAGAGGTTGCTGAAAAGAAGAAACGTTCTAAGAAAGCCCCAAAACAACAACAGAAAGACTCCAAAACAGGACAAGTAGAGGAAAATAGTGGAGACGCTGCAGTTAATGTGGGAAAGAAGACAAAGAAGGGTTAGTGTTGCTCTTGTTCTCAATCGTTAGACCTTCTGTTGACTCTTCAAAAGCTTCAAAAAAGACATCTGAACCGACACAAGAAATACCCGAATATGCAATTGCAAACTTTGTAGAAAATGAAGATACAACTTTTGAGGTATTTATCTTTTTCTGTTCTCAGTCTTATCTAATATGAATATAGGATAATCGTTATGGACTGTGTCAATTTTGTGCTAGTCCAATTGTCATTCCAGGTTTGGATTATTGTCTTTGTAAGGAATGTGGATGGGTAAGTGTCTCGAAACCATCAGACACTGAAGAGAACACTTGAGTTTGATGTTTCGATTCATTTCAAACCGAAAATTGGCAGATATATGTGGTATGGATTGATGAAAAGGCTAAATACTTGAAAGACAGATATTCGATACTTGCAAATACTTTTATCTAGGACCATCAAGTTGTTGCTTCTTGAGAGCTAACATTACTATTATTGGTAACATCACTTGATTTTGTCTTTTTTTTTTCTTCTTTCGTTTCTTCTTCTCACCTGAACCACTTTCTCCAACGTGTGCATCAGATTTTTCTTCTTCATGAGCTTCCCATTCAACACTTTCTTCCTTTCGAGGGGATGGTGTCGTTTCTATGGCTGGTTTCGAATCTTTTTGTCCTTCTTCATGCTTGGCCTCCTCTGCATGTAGCTCCTCTTCTTGTTGAATAGAAGCACCTACTAAAGTATCACTATGGAATACATGATATTCATTCAGCTTTGAATGACTCTGCGATAGTAGCAATTTCAGATTCCTTATTTCTTCATTCAAATCTTCAACAAATGAACGAAGACTTGCAACTTCTGTATCGAGAGCCTTCATTACACCCGATGAATCCTATCTCTTGTCATTAATAATCTAAATGGTCACTGATATAAATAGTTTCCACTTGCCTGTACTTCCAATTTTTGGAAAACACTATTGGTTGCTTTTTCTAACTGCTGAAGACTACCAAGCAAAGACGTTATTCCTTCCGAAAATGTTACAAGTTGCTCCTTGGTACTTTTGGCATTCTCCATATACTGACGCAATATATTTTCAGATACCTGAAAAGCTTTATTCGAGGTAGACTGCACCATCTGAACTGTCTTGGATAACTCATCGACTTTGGTACGAAGTATAACAAAGTCTTCTTTCGTTACCAATTCCCAATCAGGAGACGGTTTCTCCTCTGCCAAAGTATGTGGTGCGTTGACAGATAACCTTGTAATGTTACCTTCTCCCCCGGAAAGGATCTTTGCTTCCAACAAATCCAATCTTTCTCGGATAGCTGCTGCTTCACTGGCACGCAACCTCAAGCGAAGGTCCTCAAAGACATCTCGGAACCACCTTGCCCTAAGAATAAAGAATATGTTTCTATATTTATTTATAAACACAGTTACTCCTGCAGCCACAGATGTTGCTAGTGCTACGACCAAGTAAGACTGAAAAGTCCAACGCATTGTTTAAACAGCAAATTCCCAAAGAAAATTTCATATTTGGTCTTTGGGTGATGTCTTCAGTCGAGTTGACGGTGGAGCAGTTAAGAAGAAGAGCCTTTGAGTCATATGGTTCAGCTTCAGCAGTGGTTTCTGTTAACCCACCTTTGACAGAAAATGCGAGAACAAGACTTTTACAAAGTAAATATGCTGCAGAATATGACCAAGTGAATAGTTTTACAAGTAAGCGAACTTGTTAAAGTCTTGATTATTTGACATATAGCTGTTGTAGAACTGTTTCAAGAAGGAAAACCTCAAGAGACGCCACAGAGAACAACAAAGGAAGAAGGTGAACGCTCGATGGTACCGGAAGTTGTTGAAAGTGAAAAGCCATCCGTGACAACAACTTCGAAAAGCATTGACCAGTTTCCCATGCCCAATTCAAAACCCATTGAGAACCAAGCAAACTCTTTAGTAGTTCCTGAAGATAGACAGACAGCGATTCTTGAAGCGAGCAAAGCAATTTCTACCCTGAAGAGCACCTCTCGAGTAAGAGCGGTCCAGACTCAAGCGTTACAACAAGTTGTACAAGGACAGCGAGGACTAGGTCCAATGGTAGGAATTGAAAAAGAACGACCTCAGTGGCATCCTCCTTGGAAACTTATGCGTGTCATATCTGCGCATTATGGGTAAAAAGAACTTCTTGAGACTTTACCCTTCGTCTAAATTTTGTTATGTTCAGTTGGGTTCGATCTTTAGCTTTCGATGTTACCAATGAGTGGTTTTGCTCGGGTTCAGCAGATAGAACTATAAAATTTTGGGATTTCGCTTCCGGAGAGTTGAAACTAACTTTGACAGGTTTGTAGTGGCTATTTGCTAGTAATAACTCTTTTGATGATCTCCTTATTTATGAAGGACACATTGGTACTGTTCGAGGTTTATGCGTTTCCACTAGGCATCCTTATTTGTTTTCTGTGGGAGACGATAAACAAGTTAAATGTTGGGATTTGGAATATAACAAAGTGATAAGACATTATCATGGACATTTATCAGGTAGAACTAACAAATTTTGTTGCAAGGCATATCTTATCAGTGATTGATTTAGGCGTATACTCCGTAAGCTTGCATCCAACTTTGGATGTATTGGTTACTGGTGGTAGAGATGCCACTGCACGTGTCTGGGATATTCGCACAAAACAGCAGATATTTTCGTTGACTGGACACCGCGATGCTGTTTACAGTATTGAAACACAAGGACCTGATCCTCAAGTTATCACTAGTTCAGCTGATTCTACGGTATGTTGATGAATTCGGCTAGATGGATATTTTTATGAATGATATGAAAAGATAAAACTGTGGGATCTGTCTGCCGGACGTTGCTTCTCAACACTCACGCATCATAAGAAAGGAGTACGTTCTGTTGTTATTCATCCAAGAGAATTCTCCTTTGCTTCTGCTTCTGCAGGCCGTATTAAGGTTGGTTTGGTACCTAGATCCCTCTGTTGTTTCATATCTGATCATTTCGTTTTTCTTTGCGTACAGACCTTTGTGTTTCCCAATGGAGAATTACTTCGAAATTTTTATGGACATAATACAATAGTAAACTCCTTAGCTATCAATGAAGTAAGTTTGCTTTATAAACAACTTGTGTTTGACCACAATAATTGCCGATGTTTCTCGCAGGATGATGTGTTAGTATCTGCTGGAGATGATGGTTCTTTAGTTTTCTGGGACTATAAAGCTGCACATGAGTTTTTCCGTACAAACACTATCGCACAACCCGGTTCTCTCGAGTCGGAAACTGGTATATTTGCTTGCTGTTTTGATCGAACAGGTGTGTACAAGTTGAAATATTTTTCGTCAAGTGGTTTTATTTGGGTTGTTAGGAACGAGATTGGTTACAGGGGAAGCAGACAAAACAATTAAGGTGTGGAAAGAAGATGAAGATGCTACAGAAGAGACACATCCTGTGCAATGGCAACCACCAAGTGCCTTTCGTCGATATTAATTATGATAGGAGATAGACAGTTTGTGTTCTCACACATTAGGTGCAAACACCTTCAGCGTCACATTCTAAGACTGGAACTAGAAACTATTCAAGTCGTTTTTGGAAATTGAGAGTTCGCGATACTTACGATATTTTAGAGAGGGGATTTGATAGTCAGAAAGATCATCTTTGAAAAGTTCCGATAGAGGTGTTTTATCGAATGACCGTGTATTAACTCCAATTTCTCGGTGATTTCTTATCCATACAGTGCTGTGTTTTGGTGTATCACAATATACAAACCAATATGGATATTCCTCAAGGAACTTCCGAAGCCAAGGAGACCATACATCCTTTTCCTGTCTTATCCACTGGTTGTAGGTTGCATCATCGTTGTCGATATACGGTTTGTAAAGGTCATTGATAGTAACTGTCAAATACCATTCTACAAAGTGTTTCCAAAAGGTAGCAAAGTATACGGGACCCCAACTTGAAGTAAACCTGACTCGATAGCAATGGAGATATTTCGTGTGTATTTGGTGAGAGTAGTTGTAAAGTATTTGAAGTGGTTCAGCTATAATTCCACCGCAGTTTTCAAATTCTTCCAATTCTCTTTCATCATCATTGTTCGATTCTTTCATTATTTTAATACCTTGGTAATGTATTCTAGATATTGAGGAGAAACCTCATTATCATCTTCTAAAAAGACAGTGGCTTCATTCTCTTCCATTGGATACCATGCTGCCATCCACTGCCTATGCAGTCCATGGTGAACGAGTCGATAATAAATTCCTTTTCTGCCCAAATGCCAGGGAAACTCTTTTGTGATATTTCTCACTGCTAAAACATTATTTAATTCTTTTCTTCTTTGTATGTTGGTAGGAGTATCTAAGTAAACATAGAAATCGATTCTTCGATATTGCGATGGGTGTTTCATATTATTTAGAGACTGAAATAGTCTTGCAAGAGATTCAGGTCTATTGAAACCAAACACTCGAACTGTCACACGATGACTTTTATATTCAAATGGGCTGGAACTGCAGTGTTTCGAATATTTCTCTTTTTCTATGATACGGAAACTCAAAAATATTGCTATGGTACCTAATACTGTCCATAATATCAGATCCTGTAAGGAATGCTGTAGAATCAACTTGTTTGCGCGCCATGAGCTTTCCATTGACTTTTTTCTTCCAAATAAATTTGTTCGAAATTGAAATTGCGATTCACGCTGTCATGAATTTGGAAACACAAGAAACTGACAAGGTTCTCAACGAAGACCTATACAAGATAGATGGCTTTGAAGAGTTTTTAAATGAAGACTTTGAGCCAATAGCTTATGTTGGAGACTGTTTATCTAACAAGATTCTCCATTCAGCCGCCGAAAAGATACAAACTGCACTGGGCTCCTTGAAAGGGTGGCTGGAAAAGGAGGTAACAAAGAATCAGTTGGTCCTTATCCAAGAAATTAGTAAAATGGATAGAGTTGAAAACATCTTTGGCAGAGTACTTACTATCACGAGGAGACTGAAGAAGCACATGGAGCACTTTCAAGACCTTGTTGATTCCCCGATTTCTCTAGTTAAGGATAGTTTGAAGAAAATAGAGTCAGCTCTCGAATGTTTAGAGATTTTTGATGAAATTATATCACTTGAAAACCACCTTAACCGCCTTCAACGAACGTTACCCAACATTTTGGAGTCTCATAGAGAGAACAATAGTAGCGCTTCACAAGGAGATGGAAGGTTATTGGTATTTGCAGGAGAAGATGTTTCTATTTGCTGTGAAAATGCAAAACGTGCTCAACGTTTTCTGGAGTCTCCCATACTAGCAGATATATCCGTTGCACAACAGCAAGTACCTTTTGTTAAAAATTGTTTAAAGCAGCTCAACTTTGAAATAAGAAGTAATCTACTTTCTCTTGTGGAATCTAGGTCACAGGGGATATTGGAAATTTGTTGATGGGTGCATATTATTTGGATTCTTTACAAGACACTCTACAGTATGTTGTGCATGAAGTAACCGCCGATGTTGTTCATGTCATTCGAGAAATGTTCATAGAGAAAGCAGAAAACGTTGAACCGAAAGATGCAAATTATTCGAACAACAACATCTGGAAAAAGGTTGTCGCTGCAAAAGATCGAATTCTACAAGGACATCGATCTTTGATTCTTCTGGAGGGAATACTATGGCGTAAATATCCATTCGATACACATAAACCTTTGGCTGCTTTTGTGATTCCAATGTATTCTCGAAAACAAGAACAAACCGAGCAAACTTCGTCTCGATATTTCTTTGTCGATCGATTCTTTCAGGTCGTGAAGGAAACTTTGAGCTCCCAAGTGTATGCAGCTGCCAATTCAAACAAAGGAACGCCTTCCTACTTACTTTTTGAACAACTTGCCGGTATATATCCTAATGTTTGGCAACTCTTCAAAGATACAGAAGCAGATTTGTGTAGACAGAGATTCCAGGACCACAACTTTAATTATTTCCTTTCTTTTTCACTGGATCCCTCAGGTTTGCTTGTCAAAGAGGATTCCAAATATAATTTAGTGGGAGCAGTAAGTGACCATCTTTTTTATTATATGGCTGCTATAATATCTTTCAATAGTTTTCTGCTTGTGAAGCACATTATCTGGTTATGTCGTTTTCACGACTTTCCACCCCTTTGGAAGATTTATTTGAAACCACTGATAGCAGTTTCCATGAGAATGCCGTTGGAGAATTTGTGAAACTAATGGAAGCAGAATTTCTCTCTAATATTGATTTAATAGCTTCACCATCGATGTTTTTAAAGAATATGCGTTCGGTTATCGATATGTTCATTGCTAAAACGGAAGCGAATATGAATGCACTTCTTGCTCAGAACTGGAGTCATTTGCAATCTTCTCTAACAAGGAAACTGGAAAGACTTGCGTCATTTTATAATGGTTTGATTCTCTTTCAAGAGAACTTAAAAAGATTTCCTTCCATTTTTAAACGTCGGCTAAAGAGGATTAAAGATAGTCCTTCTCGAGTCAATATGACTGAACTAAATGGAGAAAGAGGACTTGATGATACTTCCGAATCTTTAGGATCTATTATAAATGATGAACAAACCTCATTGTTGTCTCTAGCTTACATTCTCATCGATCAGATATTTGAAAAGGCTTTCGATTATTGTCGACGTATTATAATACAAATGAATAATGAAGAAGAACTCAGACGTGGATTGTCTTCATTTGGCAGCGTTTCCTATCATGGCATTTCTATTGCCGCTATGGGAGAGGAATATGAAAGCTGTTCTCAAATCATTCTTGGCATCGTAACATTTCTCAAGTCCTTCAAGTCTTCATTTTATTCTCAGTTGAGACCACAATCTCTTCTTAACGGAAAAATAGAGCATTTCGTAGGTAGAGTTGTCCTCTTTTATTTGAAAAGTCTTTCAGTTATACGCTCCATGTCAGAAGAAAACAAATTTCAATTCCTGGCTGACTTTGCTTGTTTAGAGGGCTTTTTATCCACGCTTTGCCCTTCATGGACAAGGGAACAGAAAAGTATATATGACAGTCTGCGCTTCTTTCGAGTTCTATTGTTTACCGAAACGGAACAGCTATGTGGTACAGCTGAAAATCAAGATTTGCAGGTAAAGGAATCTTTGCGAGCAGTGCAACCGAGTATTATTGTTCATCATCTGCTAAGTCGCTGTTCTACTCCTGAACTTTTTCCATTTCACCAGTCAGGATGGTCCCTTGAAAGTTACATGGACTACTGGGAAACACATTCAGAAGTGGATATTTGTGAGTTGGTGGATCAACATTTACAGAAAGTTACATCCAACCACATCGTTGGTTACGCGAAGAAAGATAGCGACATCGTTAGTGCCATTCATCAATTGATTCTTGTGTTGCTGAACAAAAGCGATCAGTAGAAGTTCTCTTTGTTTGGAAATTCAAACGTTGTTTTCACAAAACTATCATTATGAGCCTGGTGGACCGGTACTGGTTTGAGGAACCGAGACGTGTGGACACACTTTGGAAATGTTGGTATCTCTTAAGAGAACCGGTGGAAGTAACAGACCGTTTGTTATTTGCACAACGGATGAGAAAGCGATTAAATTTGGTTGTATGATTGATACGTTATTCACACCGATGGACAACGAACCTAAGACAAAATATAATAGTCAGGTACTCATTATGATATGAATAGGCTTTGTACCATTTTTGTGAAGTGTAATAGGCAACTGTGCTCCTTGCAAAGTGCTGAAATTTGCTACTGATTGTGGATGTATATTATTAATGAAATTATCGGTGGTAAAGCCTCCAGCGCCGAGGACCTGGTATAATAGCAGATTTTCCAAACTCGTCAAATTAGTTAATAACATTTGTCGACAATCAGCAGGAAGTGCTGCATTCACTGGGGCAAATAAGGTAAACTGATCTCCCTTCGAAGAATCAAAATGAGTTTTTTGCTCCAGAGATTCGTATTCAGTGCTACTCACTATTCCCTGAAACAACTCAAGCAACCCACTTTTACAAAGTAACGACACGAAGTTATCTAGATCAAATTCATTTAGTACTTGAGCAATGCTCCTCTGTGTTGCTTGTGGAGATCTCGGGGGAGTTAGTGGACTTGCAGTCCAGACAAGGTGTAGAGGATAGAGTAACGACAGCAAAAACAATACTGTTCGCATATTCTTGCTTGTGGTTACCATTCCTTGTTTAGTTCCAGAAGCAAATGTACTAATTCTGTACGCTTCGACGAGCTATAGAGAGTTAGTAACGGCAATTGAAGAATGGTTGGCCACGTATAGACCTTCATGTCTTTTCGAAGCCAACAAGCAATTTCCACCACAAAGGAGCGCCCCAGGTTCTCTCCTTATGCCACGTGGAAGCTTTTCGTGATGGTTGGAAACAAATCGCTCAAATCTGGCTGCCTTGGGCATAAACGAAATGACGTAGTTGCAAATATCTATGGTGACTTTAGAAAACAAATGAAATGCATTTTGTTACGTGAATAGAGCACTTGAAAAATTCGGCCTTATAAATCTATTTTGTGTATCGCTGCAAAAAACACCACGAGTATCGGAACACAAACCGTTTTAAATCTTTATCACAGAAGAAAACTTCTATAACAAAAGCTATTTTACATATAAACATTACAACATGCTCTTCCAAAAATTAAGAGAATTAAAAAAGTCTTTGTTTTTGAGGCTGATATTTATAGTTCGATCTTTGGGAGTATAGGAATATTAAAGTACCTTTCTTCAAAGCTCCTTGAAACTTGAAATAGTTTATGCCAATGAAATGAGTAATGACTTCAGTTCTTCCTTGAATTGTTTAATAGATATTTTCATAGATAAAAATATCATTAGTTTGATTCTAACAATACGGTCGATAAAAGAGTTGTAATTTAGGAGGAAAAGAATTATGAAACAAGTTGCATTACTGTCCTCTAGACGTTGAATGATTCTTGGTTGAAAATATTCTAACATAAGCTGTGGTACGGTGCAGAGTCACGTTCAGCGTTCCTCCTGTAAAGGTCTTTTTGCAGAGGAAATCAAGTCTTCAAATGATCTTCAGAAGAATATTGAATTGATGTTTACTAAAGTTGGTGGCTGTATATTTCTTTGTTAAATCATTATTGGTTATGATTTTTTAAGCTTTTTGCATGGCGTTCACCACCAAGAGTCACAAAATAAGATGGTTTTCCGAATTTCGAACAAGACTAGACTGATGGAACGAAAGGATGGGAGTACTAGAGAAGCTTCGAAACGCCAAACCCATACAGACTGTCGGTTGTTCTTGGTTCACTGATTATCTATGTACAGTCGACAAGTCCATATGCTAACTGTTTGACCATATCGTTGCTTCATCTGGGCATAAGAGGAATACGGCGGAATTCCTAATGTCTAGAAAAGGTAGAGTAGTCATTTGGAGTGCGGTCATTGGTAAACAAAAGACATATAGTGATTTGTTTCCTCTACAAAGAATAGTATCTACTAAATTCAGCGTCACAGATTTATCACATATCTATGTTCTACACAACTTGATTTGTTTCTATATTAATGCTTTCCTAGAGAAGCTTTCCACAAGCTACATCGCTACAGAACCAGGAAGGAGGTTTGAATTTTTCATGACAATCAACTTTAGATGTTCTCTATGAAAATTTTTAACAGTTGCACGTTCATCAGTAGACTCAGTATCTCTTTGAATTTATATCAAGAGCGGGTCCATTTCGCTACTCATTCCTTGCAAATCAAGAATGTCCTCAAAGCACTGCTATATATTGGCTATCACTTGCTCCTTCTTTTTTGAATAATATTACTGAATTTTAAATGATTCTTCTCGATTCACTCCAGTTTGTTCCTATTTTTATAAGACTGTCACAATGATAACAGGTGTTCTTGGGTGCGTATGGCTGAGTTAAATAAATGTTTCCTGTCCAATGGATCCATAGAAGAATTTCTGTTGTTGATAAACAAAGAAATAACTACGGCAGCGAATTGATGCAATATATGAAGATAAATAAACTTTTTGGAAATTTGTATTTCCACGAAGACTATGAATATATGACCCATGTGGCGGCTGTATAGTCATGCCATCTCTTGGAAAGGAATTCCTGAAAATTGAAAGCCAGTGAATTTTACATGCTATCAATAAAATGACACACAACTCTTCTAAATGAAGATTGCTATAGCAATAAAGGCGATTATATTCACTGAATGTTTGAACTGTTAAAAATTTCTGTCACTCTTCCATTGAGTAGTTTTGCAAGTACCTCCGGATCACGAATGTCCATGTGTCAATAAATCTTTATAGAGTTGGGGAAGCGAAAGTTTTCCGAATCGTGAAACTATTAAAACGCAAACAGAAAACTCTTCTTAAGAAAGACTACATCTTTCTCTTAAGAAAGTTTTCCAATCAAAGGAAGAATCCATCGAACTCAATGCAGCTGCACTTTGTCTTCTTCTTGTATCTTCCACTTGTATGGCATTGGCATGCGACCTTGGACGAATCTTTCTCTTCTTTCTAGCTTTCTTTTCAAATCCACCTCCTCGTTTTTGTCTTGTTTCATCTCTCAACATTCCTTGTAACCAACTGGTCAATGCACAACTTAGTGGAATCAATTTGGAATCTGTCTGAATAGCATCCTCATTTTTAAAGACTTGTTCCAATTGACTGTATGCTTCTGTACCCAAAAAAGATTGCAAGCTAGTTGTCGAACAAACAACTAGTTGACAACGTGATGGAATTGTTAGCCACTCATTAGCAGAACCAGAGGAAGATGGAGATGATAAAGATTGATGATAAATATGACCATTATCATTTTCATAAGTCCCACTATTCAATATCCAATTCTGATGATCTGTAAACTGTCTTGTCACTTCAATGGAGTACTTTGTACTGATAATAAGCTGAATAACAACTATGTTCTTGGCTTTCAAGTCCAATTGCTGTGCTACTGGAATAAGAAACTTTTCTGTTTCATCCTTAATAAAAGAACGACCAACTCCTGGTCCTGTTAGGTGATAGCATTTCAATGAAATGCAATGAGATATACAATTGGCTCCTCTTGTGAAGAAAAGGTTACAAGTTGGGTTGAGTCTGCCATTTGACTCGAGGTAGTTATCTCCTCCGTTACATTCTTGGATAAACGAATGATTAAATCAGGTCACCTCGAGTGGTGGGATGAAAGAATAAAAATACCATCCTCTTTGGAAAGAAACTTATCATAGAATAAATTCCATGCATTCGGATGATAGGTTAAACCTGCAGCACTAACTTCTCTAGCAACACGGGAACTAAAAGAGGCAACATATTCAGGAAGAGGAACAGGCTTTCTCGATTGAACGCCATCAACCTTAACCAGTAAATAATCCTCCACAAAAGTCTTTTGAAATATACCCATTTCACCCAATTTTGAACAAAAACAAAGTTTAAGATACAAAACAAGTGAGAATAATATTTCAAACTTCCATCCGCGACTCACAGGACTATCTGATTGGGTTATCATAGAAAACAAGTGAGAGATAAAACGAAATACAGGAATCTGCTTGTAATAAGTCTCAAGATACTTCAAAACAATCTTTGGATAAACCAATTTGAAGGTATTTGGGTTCTCCCCATAAGAATAATAAAAACCAAAACTATTGGCTATATCCAATGCATAGGTTGAGTAAAGACCCAAGTTCATACCTCTAAAATAGGTCTCTTCCGGACGGAGAGGAATTTCTAATACACTGGCAAGAAGCATTGAAGAAAACACTGCCACTGTTTTTGGTCCCATATTAGGAAGAGATACAAAAAGTGCCGGCTAGGTCTATAGTTTCCACCATCTCCCTCAGTTCCTTTTGAAAGATCCTGCCATTGTGGATTGGATACAAACATCTTTGCCAACTCTGACAAAACATAATGGACATAGATAGGCACACCACCTGTATAATCCCATACTATTTCAGATAACCAGTCAATTCCTTGTGGTGTTTTTGGAAAGATTATTTCTCGGAGAGTCTCTTTTCCATATCTTGACTGTTGTACAATATCCTTTACGATGTCACTTGAAAATGGATCGAGTCGCAGAAATCTTAAATCAATTCGTGATAGCATAGCATCCTTTTGTCTACGCACAATAGCATCAGATCTTCCAACTACAATACACAATACAAAAGGTTCGACAAGTAAAGGTCGCAGCAGTCGAAAAAACAAACGTATACATTAGACGAGGATTGGCCACGAGAAGGACTCTTCAAATCTTTAAATTGGAAGAAGTCTTCGTCTCCGACAAAACCAATTTCGTCAATGCAGACGAAAAGAAACCTTTTGTTTGTAACTTGAAAAAGTTTTGCTAAGCATTGAGAAGGGCCTTAAGGAACCAGAGGAAGCACTTCAGATAGCAACTGACGACCATTTGGAAAACTAGACAAGGCAGTTTCACAAATTTTCTGATACAAGACATATTCAAAACGGTGTCCTTCTTTAGGGAACCTCCCAAGCTCCAAGTATACATACAAGGTCTGGTTGTAAAGTGCATCCAAACTCTCTTCTGGTGTTGCACAACCTGGAAGACGTTGTTCCGATCTTGCTTGCGAGATATATTCTTTGTTTATGACGAGAAACTCATTGAACCTAACGCCAAAGGTCGTTTTGCCAGCGCCATACATATGCCCAGCAAAGCAAACGACGGGACGTGCTGCAAGACCTGGTGTTGGGTCACTGTTATCGTAGGAGTCAGAGAAGGCCTCTAATACTTGTAAAACAGCTTGTTGACGATTGACCAAGGGAGAAGCTAGGCCAGACCGGTCGCAATAAAACAAAGGCAAGTCCATTGTCGTCAAGCACTCAAAATTAACCCACGAAAAGTCTTTAGGAGAGAGGACAAGCGTTAAATGATACAATTTCTTTTCCAAAGAGAGGATGAAGTGGCGAGTGAATAGAAATAGTAAAGGTTACTATTATTCAACAAGGAAAGAACCCTTTGCTTTCTGCACAACTATATGCAATAGGCAGAATTGGAGATTGACATTTGTTGCTCTAACTGACAAAGAGCAGTAAATACCAAGGAATTTCTATTGTAGACGCACGGACAAAGAAATTGATATAGAGGGTATTTTGGATATTATGGTTAGACTAGTTTTTTGGAATCTTTTATTTCCGTTTTCGTTTTTATTGCAGACTTTGCCTGAAACTTGAATATATCAGGAGAGTCTTTGCTTAAAGTGCTTTAAACACGCTGTAGAAGCGTACTCTTATATTTTTCTTTATTTGTTCACAAATATTTCAAGTGATGTTCTAACTCAGTTTCAGTTATTTCTCAGTCACGGTGGTTACACTGTTACACTGCTCTTTATTCCCATTACCATCTCTTGTACAAAGGGGAAGAGTGCCACAAAAGTATCAGGTTAAGTTAAACATAGCTTAAACAGAATGATGGGTTTAGAAACAATATTCTTTCTTGCTAAATACCATCTGTTGAAGAGTTGGTTAATGAGAACCAAAATTGCCACCGATATGTATGTGTCATCCTTGTGAGATACAGAAACTCAATAGAAATCTTTCTCCATTAAATGAGACCAATACATTTTCCTAGCAGTTTTTATTAATGATGTACTGCAGAACTTGGTACTGGCTATCTGAGAATGAATGTCCTTGAACATGGATGGTTTTATTGATTTCACAAGTACTCTTCTAATAATCCATTATTGGCTTGATGTGGGAGGACTGACAAGTGTCTCATTAGCAATAGAGAAAAGTTTATTGTTGCTAGCTTCAATTTCTTGATTATATGAAGTTATTTATTGCAGATAAGACATCTATTAGGCCATTTCCTTTTTCAAGTCTATTGAAAGATATAATCAGACCAAAGTCGTAAAGAGGACAAAAGGCACTGTTGCAGTTGCTAAAGGACCTATTATTCTCTTCAAAGCAATAATCTTTAATTTTCCAATAATTGGATTGATACATATGCAATGGACCAGTAATTTTAGTTATAAAGAATCTTTCCATGTATAAAATTAAATTTTCAAAAAGATACTATGATTATTTGTAGTCAACGCTTATCATACCTTTACACGAATGACTCTAGAGTGGCTGTGTCTTTCTCGTATCGGCCATTCTTATTTCATAATCTTCTAGAGGTTCATAACGTGGGTACAAGTGTCTATGCTACTCAAATTATTTTCAAAGGAGTAATATTGAGCAGCAGCGACAAACAGAAGAAGAGAGGGTGGCTGCATATAAAAAGATGAAATTGCATAAACTTCAAAAACCTCAATATGGAATCGAAGAAAATTTTCGGTTTTTCAAGTCTCGCCAGTATGAAGTTTCTCTGGTGACGACTCCAAGTGATTGACTGTCTTATTACATTGTAAGCAAAGTCATTTTGAACAAGGCATCCCAACAACAGTCACCAAATATATACTTTGCTAGTTTTTTCTGCTCCCAAACTGACCAACTGCATAATAGACAGGACCTAGTATTGGTTTCTTCTACAGAATGTAAAATAGGTTATCTCCCACTGAAATTCTCCAACTCTTCTCTTGTGAGGTGCGTGACAATAGAAAACAAAAGTTTTTCTATTTTGTCTATGACAAGTGGAAAGCAAAGCAAGACAATACTATCAAACAAGAGTAGTTGGGTACTTTCCCAAAACCACTTAGCTCTTGAATAAAATTCGAGTGTCGAAATATGAGGTCTTTTATTTATTTGAATAAACTAGTTCGAAAGACAAAGTGCCTTTGCCAGTTGAAACTTCAAGTTTTCTACTTCAACAAAGACCAATAAGCCAAGACTACTTTTTGCCAATAGAGAGAAGTTACCGAGAAACGCTGTCTTTGACGGTTCCATTCACTGCTTTGTTGGATTTCTGGCATCGTTCCTCTTCTGGGCTGACATGTCTGAGTTATTGTCGCAACTAATGTGCAAGTATATGTATGATAGTGTTGTAGTGGACCGTGAGAAAGATGTTTTGTCTGTGACGGAAAGGCTATATAATTTGCAACTTCTTCGAGAAAGCTTCGCTATGCACCAGAGTGTCGGTATTGACCGGCCCGTTATCTGTTTTGCACCGCACCTTTTTGGTAGTGGCAAAACAGCCTTTTGTAAGAATTATTTGAACTTGGTAAGACAGATGGGTGAGGTTTATCTGGCGGAGTCCTCGAGAAACCTTTCAAAAAGGACTTTTGTGGAAAACTTGAAAAGTGCCACTCTGTTGCATGTGGACTTGAATGGCTTAAAGCCCACAGATCCGAAAGAAAGGAATCTTGAGTGGGCAGTCTATTATTTGCTGATATTGAGAGCATGCGAACAAATGGGAATTTCAAGGCCGGATCCTGAAGAAGCCTATAGAAGAGTTTCTGTCTATCCAGATACTCTAGTTTCACAACTTCGTGACATTCTAAAAATTCCATCTAACCAGTATCTTCTTATAGCGTTTGATGAAGTTGGTACTTTGGAAGAATTGGCTGCGTTTTTCAGTTTAGAAACTGTTGGTGGGTTGTTCGACCTTATAATGACTTTTTTGCAATTATTCGAGAACTTTGTAAGCAGGCCAATATATTTTTTATTGTAGTTGGCAAAAGTGAAGGTTTAAGCATACAGAGATATACTTCTTCTGTTTCAAAAGTAGAGCTTCAGTTCATTTCGCTATCTCCATTAGA
Organism: Galdieria phlegrea; assembly: GCA_006232345.1. Taxonomy (NCBI): domain Eukaryota; phylum Rhodophyta; class Bangiophyceae; order Galdieriales; family Galdieriaceae; genus Galdieria; species Galdieria phlegrea. The sequence continues at coordinate 122,298 of SDGA01000066.1, forward strand.
ACAATATAGTATTCAAGAACATCTTGAGAGGAGTCCCACGCTGCCACCAAACAGACGTTATGTGAGTGAAGTTTTATGTAATGAGAATTTTTCTACCGCACAGTTAGCAGAGTTGTTATTGGAATACACAGGTGGTGTTCCTGGTTTAATGACGCGAGCTATTTCACTTCTTTTAGAATATGTAGAAAGAAAAAGAGATTCTTGTATCTCAAGAGAGGAATGTTTGGATTTGTTGAAAGATAGGCATGTACAACAACTTTGTGTTTTACCGTATCTTTCACGCTTTGAAAATTTTAATGAAGAACGAAGAGCAATTCTTGATATGCTCATATTGATGGCTTTGTATCGCATTCCTTTTGATATTGATGACTGTCTGGAGTTGAAGACAAGTACAACGGATGAATCTGTAAAGTTAGTACCTATATTTGATTTAGTCACCGATATGAGTTTGTATCGTAAGGAGTACATTAGAAAGGTATATCGGCAGTCAAGAAGTTCAGCTTATGAAGTATGGATTCCAAAAATACTGAGTGGACAAATTGAAAGTGCAATCAATCCGTCGCCTTTGGAAAAGCTACTTCTTGGCACACTTCGAATGCAGCCAGTTGAGTATTTTTATAATTCGAAGTGTCGCATTTTTGAAGGATTGGTTGCGACAAGGTTTTGGTTGATGCTTTCCAGTGGTCGAAAGGAAGATTTTTTGAGAAACATTCTTTCACAGTTATCAACCATATGGGGTCAAATGAACTTGTCTTTTTCTTCTGACTTTACTTTCTATTATATAAAGTCGATTCATTACACTGAGGCACTACCAGGAACGGAGCGAAGAACTTTTGGCTCTAATCAATGGAAACATATTGTAGATAAAGTCATTGAGTTTGAAAAAATCTATATCCCTGAATCTGAAACATCTCATGGCCCTGATATATTGTTTCAACTACATGCGAAGAATGGAAACGGTCGATTAGTTGTTGGAATTGCTTGTAAGGGTCGATGGAGCAGCATGGAATAGGATGGAGTGACATTAAAAACGAAGCAGAGAAGTTCTTGTCACCTCTTCATCATCAAGCTTTATCAGAAAATGATTCTTTGTATGGTATGCTTATTATCATCAGTACAAAGTTGGCTCCAAGTTTATCGAATGTCTTGAATGACACAAGTTGTATTTATTCTGCTGGGTCCATTGTTGATGCAAGCTTTCAAGTTCCAAATAATTGTGAACTTGTTATTCTTTGCAAAGAGGACTTGGAACGTATCTTTGGCGAACCGGTTCTGGATAGACTTGCTAATGCTTTTACTCTTTCTGATAATCCAGACTTACGGGACATTGGTATTTCTACAATGAAGCAAATTGTAAAGTCTTTGAGATAAAGTTCATTCACTGTGATTTTTTGATTGTCACCACTGGTATATTAGTGAAGCACAAGATTGCTGTTGATATCAGTTAGCTTGATACTCTAGAAGAGTTGCATGAATTTGCCCTTGTGTTTCATAGAGAGTGGCTTGGATAGTCGTTTACTAGTTAGAATATATTCTTCTTTGAAAATTAAATGTAATTAGTTAAAAATTGATATCAATTATAAGCTCATTTAACGCTATACAGTTGACATATGATCAAACTGAAATATTTTTCTTAAAGCAAGGCGTTCAACAAAAGTAAGTGTGGGGTCAGGAAACAAAGAACAATTAATTTTAAAGAAAGATTCTCTGTTTCTAAGGTTTTGACATAGTGACTGGTACAAAACGATTGTTGATTCTCAAACGCTCCGGACTGGAAGAAGCAAAGGTCTATTAAAGACCTTGGAGAAGGCAACGAATGACCAAAAAAATATTGATGTTAGTACAAAATTTACACTTTTTAACTATAGGAAGAAGAAAGTAACCTTATCATTGCATTGATGAAGACTTTTAAGTGGTGGTCTTTAAAGTCGCAACGACGTGACAAACCGAAAGAGACAATCGAAGAATTCTCATCTACTTATTTTTGCAAGTCACTGGTTAACTGGTTGAGAAGAGTTCTTTGGGTTTTTTGCTATACGCTTACTATGACATTTTGGATATTTCTTTACCAGCATGGGAGTTTTCTTTCTACATCTAAAGTGTTCTGTTTGCTGTTAATGACTCGCAACGATGTACTTGTGAAGAAATGGCTGTAAACCCATCTCTGCTTGTTTCACTCGCCATTGATTGGAAAAGTAAACCAAGAAACTGTCATCTCTCAGTAGTACTTTTTGAAAAGGACAGCTTGTCGAAAATAATCCAAGCCATTTAGAGTCTTCCACTTCAATATGAAAAGGGCACGTACTAAATAGAGGTATCAAATAATGCAACTGTTAGATATGAAAGATTCACATGTTCTCTTACATTTTGCTTGTTCTTCATGACAAAGAATTGGATATATTTTAGTACTATGAAGATGGCCTTGGTTTTCTTATCTGTTACTGTTATAGCATGAATGATACCTTTGCGAGTTTAATGATCGATATCACAATAATTTTAGAAACTGAAAAATATTGCATCTCTCCAGAAGAGTTATTGTATTCTATTTTTATATTCTAATAATACCTTGGATTTAAAGCTCCAACAGAATGAGCTCTCCAGTTTCGTCTTCCCAACCTTCTTCCAACTCGTTGGAAAATTGCAGTCATTGGTTGAGTAGACACACAAGAATAGGAAATGCTTAACACTGTTGACAAGTCGGAAATTGAGTCCAAGTTTGGTATCTATCAAGCGATGAACTCTTCTATTGCCAAACCAAATGAATACAAAAGAGAGGCAACCAGAAAACCACTACAATGTCTGAATAAGCTTTTTGGACAAGCAACAATCATAGGAGGTTTATTCCGTTTGAACTTGTTATACACTGTTTAATACATTACATAACAATTTCTACAAGAAAGCTATAGGCAGTATTTTTCTTTATTCGAACAGGTTGGTCTTCAGATTCAAGTCTAGAGACAAGTTGCCGAGTACATAGTTTCTTATTCCCTGCATCTTTCTTTTTTAAACCATTTGACTTGATGATGTCAGTTGTTCCTATTGACAAAGATTAAAGAAATGGATTTGAGATAAGGAGCATTGAACATTTTCTACATTATTCTGTTCCAAAAGTGGAAAGGGTTGTAGGCTTGGCTCTAGTTCATATTCGTTATGGAAAACTCTAAATGCTGTAGATACAATTAAATGACACACTAGTCGACAAGAATTTCTGAAAATGTATAAAAAAGCGAATGAATTCTCAGGGAGAAAATGCTACACCAAATTTGCCTTTAACTAAAAGAATTGAACCGAAGCAGAATATTTCTCAGATAACTGTAAGCCATTCTCCTGTTTTGTCATAAAAAATTTATTATTGGCATACTCGTTCTTATACTGTTTCTTCATGTCTTGAAACACAGAAAACAGAATATATTAAGCCTTTATTTCTTTATATGAGTCCGTCTCAGTTTTATTCTTTTTTAGGAATCACTTCAACAAGTTACTTGAGAAAAATTATTTTTTCAACACTTTCTTACCAATTTGTTGAAATGAATAAGTTTATTGAATTGCATGAAGCTACTTGAAGCTATAAATTTTTGCTCTGTACTTATTCAGGAAAGTAGAAACACTACACGTCCTGAAGAACATATAGAATAACTCATGTGCTCTCGTAGAAAGCAGAAAGCGTACATACTCTCGTGCGCTCAACAGTATAAAAGACACTCGAAGCAATGTTGTTGCAAGTGGAAGAAATTGTATAATCTGTTTGAAATGCTGACCCATGAAACAGACCTCATTCGTTTGCCGTCTAGAATATATTTTAAATACTGGAATAATATCCAGTAGTTTCTTAATAAGAATAGAAAATGTTTATGAGTGAGCGGTCGTAGTCTATATCACAGGAATCAATCAAGAAATAGGAAGATGTTGTATCTTTCGCAAAGATTTGTAATGAAACAAATGTGTTTTGGACGATGAACCCTGTAAGGATAGCACACGGCACGACTGTTGACAAGAATAAGTTTGGTTTAGGAGAATAATATTGTTACGTTGACAGAATTGTTTGAAAACGGTCCGGTTATCGACGTAAAACGGTTTTCCAACAAGTGGTTGGTGGACTATCCACGGATATATTCGAATCCTGATAGGGAGTCCGTTCCTGGAGTCCAGAAGCTTGTGGAACCGAATAGCTTTGACGACTTACCCTTCAATGAAAAGATTCTATTTTGCAGTGCGACGTTGAAGAGATGGAACAAAACTGCTGAGTGCTCGTGTTATCCAGCAGGTGAAGATAATAGTCGGGTTCTTTCAAGTGCTGGAGGTTTAGAAAAAAGTGTTGAACTCTATCTGTTTGCTATTTTTGGCCTTCATTTGGGTTGGGTTGTTCAATATTTTGGGAGAACAAGTGTTTTGTGCAAGTTGTTTCCAGACGAAGGTGCTATGGCCAAGCTTTACCTTTCCATGATCAAATATCTTAATAAAGAGACCTTGGAAAACATGCTTTGGAGCTATCCTGACGAAGAGTATGTGGAAGGTGTCAATATTAAGGCATGTCGATTATGCAACTGGTGGAATGGGGAATAACAAAAGAAAGTATGCCTTTGGCAACCGGTGTGAGAAGCTCGTTGGAGGTCATACCCTCCCCCAACCTTCTTATTATGGATGAACATAATGAGTTGTTTCTGGAAGTGACGAGGGAGTATTCAGCTACGGTCCAAAAGATTCCTCTGCATGAATTATATCATTCCTTCTTCACTACACTGATATATTGAATCTTCCACTTGTAAGTTTATCATTTATTGTATTTTTAAACATAAGTGATTTTTTTGTTAAAGTCCTTGTGGTGTTTTCCTAGCGGGTAGTCAGCACCACACCTTTGAAGATAATCTTCCGAGTGGCACGGAGAGTTGCCTCGAATACGTAGAACCACTGAACGATAATGAATTCAAAGAGTTTGAGAAAGAACCGGAATATCCTATTTTACTCAGACAACATCGTGAGGCTGTAATGGCATATACGGGAAATATACCAAGACAGATTGTGACTCTCATTCGTTTGAGCATGAAATACCCAGACTATAGTTTCGAGAGTTTGATAGAGTTGTATGCTATTGATTTTTTAGATAGCGTGCGTCGAAAGCATCATCGATACATTGACAGTTTAGAGGAGAATGACAGAGAGCGACTTTTTCAGACATTATCATTGCCTCTCTTTCCAAATCAAAGACGGGACCAAACTCTATTTGAAACTTCATATCGTGACAAAGAATTCGTAGTTGTGCTAGAAGATGGGACTTTGAGATACTAAAATCTTATAGCCAGAAATATCAAATACAGCGAATAAATTGGGAGAAATGATAAAGGAATACAAACAGTGGGAGGGAACAGTAAAAGGCAGTCTATATGAAAAATTGTTTCTGTATATCTCTGTTACATCAAGTCCTACTTTGAGAGCATGGTGTCCTGGATATCTGGTAGAATATGTATTTCCTTTAAAATCAAGAGATTTTCGATATTTCGATGGAAGTATGATTGATCCAGCAGTTGATTTAATGACTGATGAGATATGGTTGTACTGTCCATCCAACTTTTCTAGATGGGATTTTATCTATTACAAGGTTTTACCTCCTGAAGTATGGTCTTTATGGCTTTTTCGGCTATATTTATCGTCACGGCTGGACTATGAAAGTGCGGGTATAGAATAAGAGGTTGAAGGAGACTGTCGTATTGCCCAACTCATCAATGCTATTCGAGGTGTTGATAGTAGTTTGTCTGGCTATGATGTCCAATTACAAGTTGAACATGTAGACAGGACTGATAGAATTTCTTCTAAAAGCAAGAAAATCTCTTTAGCAAAATGGAAAGCTAAAGTGAAGGATCCCAATGGTATCGATTGTTCTTCCAGAATTCGCTTTATATATGTTTCTCCACATAAGGCTCCTCAACGATTGGATGGCAAACTTGTTTTTCTTTATTTTATAGAATGGTCACCAGAATTACAACAGTTCTAACTCTACTTTTGAAAAAGAATAAGATTACTTAAAAGAAACTGTTTTCTTTTCAATAACCCTATAACATTGGTCACCAAGATTATCTTTCACAAAGAGAACTTTTGGAATATTACCACTGTAGCAGAAAGAACCCACACAGTCTAGTTCGGATGCAGTTGCTTTGTTTCGACTAAAACGGTTGAACTTGGCCAAGAAACATTTTCCACAACGAAACCCATTTCCTCAAATGGATACTAAATCTCGTTACCTTCACAAAAGTACCGTTTCTTGTCAAAAACTTTCTGCTTGCATATAAATCAAAGTCATGGAAAGTAAAAAGTACCAATGACATGAAATTTCAAAAACAATCCTTCCACTTGAATCATGTGGCCTGTTGATATAAAACCACTGCAGTTAATATTTTTTGAATATTAGTTTCCGATAAATGTAACATTTGTAAAGTTTCTCTCTGAATAACATTGGGATCATTTCCAAAGATGCGCAAAAACATTGGTGCGTAGCGTGTAGAATCTTCCTCAGACAGTAGAGCATGTTGTGATAAAAATTGTTTCCAGTCAAATTCTGCACCAGGTGCAGATCCTCCTCTTGTATCTTCCACTTGCATGGCATCGGTCGTTGCAATGACATTTCTTTCTTCTTTAGTAGTTGATGACTTGTTTTCGGCATAATTATCTCGAAACATCGTTTGTGACCAGACACTCAATGTCGAACTCAATGTAAACAAGCCAATTTCCCATTGAGTATCTCTTTGATGAGAAGCAACTTTGCTAAATATATCTTGTAATTTGTCATAAGCAGCTGACCCTAAAAATTCTTTTAAATTTGAGGTCGAACAAACAACCAGTTGACAACGATTAGGAATCGTTAGCCACTCTTTGGTAGCACTGTCGGGGGGTGATGATGAAAATGAACGAAAAGATATTTCCTTATTGGCATTTTCATTATATATGCCACTGTCTAATACCCAATTCTGGTTATCTCTAAATTGTCTACTGACTTGGTTGGTATAATTTGTACTGATGATGAGCTGTATAGCAAATATATCATCGCTTGCCAAGTCAAGCTGTTGCGCTACTGGAATCAAAAACTTTTCAGTTTCTTCCTTTATAAGAGGAAGACCGACTCTTCTTCCTGTTGTACCATAACACTTTAACGAAATACCAATGAGATACGTTGTTGACCTGTTCCTGGAAATATTTACTTCTTCCATGCTATCGGTATCGTCATCTGTTAAGACTTGTATATTGGTTCCAGATGCTGATTGTTTTGATACACGTAACATCAAGTCAGGTCCATTAGAATTCTGCGTTGACGGAATAAAGATCCCATCTTGCTGTGATAAATAAGCGTCAAAAAACTCTTTCCAAGCATTTGGGTTAAATGTCCGTCCAGTACTACTCCTACCCTCTGATACAGAAGCACTAAAAGAACCAACATATTGAGGAGGAGGAGAAAGAAACAGAGAAGGGTCTTCTTCTATCGTATTGGTATATGTATTCTTTATCATACAATCTTCTACTAATGTTTTCTGAAATATACTAATGTCACCCAATGTTTGGCAAAAACACAAGCGAAGATACAATGCCATCGCTATGAGTGTCTCAAATATCATTCCGCGAGACACTGCACTATCGTAGAGACTCAGTGATGCAAATAAATGAGAGATAAAACGAAACATAGGAATGTCGCCACAATATTTTTCGAGATACTTCAAAACAATCTTTGGATAAACCAATTTGAAGGTATTTGGGTTCTCCCCATAGGAATAATAAAAACCAAAACTATTGGCTATATCCAATGCATAGGTTGAGTAAAGACCCAAGTTCATACCTCTAAAATAGGTCTCTTCCGGACGGAGAGGAATTTCTAATACACTGGCAAGAAGCATTGAAGAAAACACTGCCACTGTTTTTGGTCCCATATTAGGAATAGATACAAAAAGTGCCGGTCTAGGCTCTATAGTTTCCACCATCTCCCTCAGTTCCTCTTTAGAAAGATCCTGCCATTGCGGATTGGATACAAACATCTTTGCCAACTCTGACAAAACATAATGGACATAGATAGGCACACCACCTGTATAATCCCATAATATTTCAGATAACCAGTCAATTCCTTGTGGTGTTTTTGGAAAGATTATTTCTCGGAGAGTCTCTTTTCCATATCTTGACTGTTGTACAATATCCTTTACGATGTCACTTGAAAATGGATCGAGTCGTAGAAATCTTAAATCAATTCGTGATGGCACAGCATCCTCTTGTCTACGCACAATGGCATCAGATCTTCCAGCTACAATACACAATACATACACCGCAGGAAACAAATTGCTCAGTATTCGAAAGAATGTAGGGTAAACATTGGATGAATCTTCATTGGAAGAAGGGCTCCTCAAGTCACTGAACTGGAAGTAATCCTTGACTCCCAAATACCCTATTTCATCCAGAAACAAATAGAGATACTTTTTGTTGATTACTCGCATCAGTTTCCGTAACCACTTTGAGGGGCCTTGAGGAATAAGTGGAAGTACTTCAGAAAGTAACCCTTGAGAGTTTGGAAACGCGGATAAGGCACTTTCACAAATGCACTCGGCAAAAGAATAAGCAAAATCAGTTCCTTTTTGTGGAAATTCCTGGAGGTTCAAATATACATACAAAGTCCCATTATACAGGGTATCCAAACTCTCTTCCGACGTTACACATGCAGGAAGATTCTTTGCACCCAGTTTGTCACGAATATACTGCCTGTTTATGAGAAGAAACTGATAGAAGAATTTTCCAAAGATAGTTTTGCCGGCACCATACATGTGTCCAGCAAAACACACAACAGGGCGTGCTGTTGACTCTAGCGTTTGGCCACTTTGAACATAGGAGTGACGAAAGGCTTCTAGAACTTGCAAAACTGCTTGAACACGGTTGACTAGAGGACTGGTCAAGTCGTATGCTTTAATTGACACTGTCGTATCTGAAAGATTCATATTTAGTCTCCCGTTTGCTGCCATTCCCCTCCCAGAGGTGGGCATACGGCGCAACAGAATACCCTACAAAAAGTCAACAAGCTTCAAAGGCTCTTCTTATCCATTCTACTTGCCTTTTGTTTGAAACACCCCTGCCTAAGGTCATCACGTTGAAACAAAAGTTGATGACTCAAAGAAAAGTGAACAAAGTAGCATGCCATGGTCTACTTGGAGTTCACAAATCACCAACAACTACATTAACTCGTCGTCCTTCCAATCTCCAAAGCACAGCCAATTTCAATTTGAAAAATGCAACTTCTGAGCATTTGTCAACATTGAAGAATGACATCGTAATAATGAAACCAACTCGAGTTTTATATTACATTTTGATGTTTATAGTGATAGTTGTTCACAATTTTACATACATTAAGTTTCCCAAGTAGCTTGAAAACCGAAAGATATTCATGTTGCTAGGCTCGACAAATCTGTTTATCCAAAGCTTCAGTTGGGAGTTTCAAGTTATCTAATATTGAACAACAAGTAGTAGACTTTAGGAAACTTTCGAAATTTCTGTTATAGATTTATTCAAAGACTATAGTTAATGTAATGTTTAAAAAGTCTTATCTATCAATTTATTATTCAATGTTTCATTGCTCAGGGTTCAATAGGATAAGAACTAATAGAATAAGAAAGTTTGTATAAAATTGCATATTGGCGACTCAAAAGAATTGTGAGTTGTGTTTGAAAATGATAAGCAAAGATAGCAAAAGGTTATGGTGTATCCGAAAACCTCCCAAATTTAGTATATTTTTGAGTGTTTCGAAAGCACAGAAATAACTTTGTACATAACTTGTTCTATTTGTTTGTCTTTGCATTTTACATTGCAAGTTAAATAGTCTTCGATGTCTTTAAATGATAAAAGAGTACAAAATTTTGCGTAATATTAACTTTGTCCTCATTCACCCTATGTCCGAAGAACACTCGACAGTCATTGGTTCATAATCTTGCAGTGTGTCGTTTAAATATATCCCTAAAGTTTACCAATTCTACAAACCCTTTCCTCTCTCTCACTGTTTTAAAGGAAAAGAAGGAGAGTGTGCTACCTTGATGGACGTAAAAAGAGCGAGTGGACTGACTCTCGGAACTAGAGGACAACATTTGTGTTGCAATATGATAGTGAGTGGATGAATTGAAAAAATTTTCAAGTTGTGTTTTTGGAATAATTTATAGTAGTTTTGATTAATTTGTCAAATATTATGATTGTTGAGTGATAAACTTTGACAGATAGGTTTTTGGCTCAGTCGTACACGTTTTACTTCGTTCTCTGGCCATTCTCATTCCCCTTGTCTGTGGCTACCCACATTCATATTCACTGGAATTGGCCGAGATGACTTTTTTCACTCTCACTTTCTGTCCTCCATGTTCACGACTGTCATGTACATTCATATTCAAGTTTGAAAAATATTTGCGTCGTCTTCCTTCTGTACTTGCATTTCCATCGCTTTGCTTTCTTTTCCTGTGTACCATGAGGGTGCGCAAACAGACAGCACTTTGTTTTTCGTATTCTCCTACTTGATGTTTTTTGCTGCTTCCAAGCTGTTTTCTCTATTTAACAAGTTGCGAAAATCAAACAGTGGTGACATACCAGTGTTCGTTTATAGGTCTTGGTGCCCATGATGCTTTTCCCTCGTCGTATTTGGGCAGGAAAGTGTGGGTGTATGTAGACACTCGATGATAGTGCTGCCTATGTAAATTTGAAAAATCATGTCTTGATTGCAAATGTTTGCATGCTTTGGAAAACATTTGGATCGTTTTTTTGAATGTAATATCCTTGTACGTTTTCAATCTTGTTATTTCCAATGGTTTCGTCTCGAGTTATTTATTCTGTTGCTTACCATGAGGGTGCGACTAGAAATTATGCCTATGTTTTATCTGTATTCTACTACTTGCAAGTGTTCATTTCAGTGTCCTATCATGTTTTGTGTTTTTACCAGTCTATACAGTTGTGCAGGTAAGCAGTCATGCTTTTACTGTTATGTACTGAATTGCCCCATGGTGGTGCTTTCCCTTGAGATCATTTTGTTTGGGCAAGATGTGATGAGAACGATATCATTGAGGTAAGTATTGGTATCTATACCTGTTTAACAAGGTTTTGTTTGTAAAACTTTAGAGGTTATTTTGTTTCATCAATGCTTGTACAAGTATGGAAACAATATACTGCTCGAATATTGTGACTTGTCCTTCACACTTGTATTTAGCACTGGAAAGAAATTTGGAAACTCAAGTGATACTCCTGGTTTACTGAAGTTGTTTTGACTTTTAAAAAGCATTGGAAAGTAAACAAGTAACATCTGACGCCATCGATTGAAGGACTTTTCGTGCTTTATGAAGATCATGATACTGCCGATCCCAAGGTGCCGTTGATTGCGTTTTCAAAGACACAATCATCTTGACGGTGCAGACACGATACATTCACTCACTATGGATAAAGAGTGTTTGTAAGAGTACTTTTTATGGAGCCATCAATCATACACTCAACACTATTCAACCTTTTTTTCCTCTTCAATGTTGACGTTACATGACAGAGGGTGCGTATATTCAATGGACTAACCAACCACGTTGTGTATAAACATCAAGTTTGTGCCTGTTATTGGCCACAAGTAAAGTAAAATTACTTTTTTTTGATGTTTATTTTGAATGTTTGTCGGATTCAAATTTTTCTGATATAAAGAATCAGGTACACAATTACTCAATATTATTGTTGAAAACTGAAATGATTTGGTACTGAATTGTCATTTTGTATACTCGGTTTGAAGGTACAACTTTTGAATACTAGATTTCAAAAACAACAGATGGGTCATTATTATTCAAGCCACCAGATTCTAATAAATAGTCAAGAGACTCAGCACTCGATGCAAAAGACAAGGCCCTCCCTCTTCAATTGTAAAGGGCTGAAATTTCGGAGTTGGGAGAGTAAACCACACTAACATTGTTTTATGTATACGACAATCAAAGTTGTAGTAATTGAGTGACGACAGTTATCCAATGTAGGCGAGCCTTACAGAACTTCTTGATGAAATATCATTTCTTTATTAGCTCTTATAAATTTAGAGAAGAGGCTTTGGCTTATATCTTATAGTTATGTCTAACATGTCAATATTGACTATATGCGTTAAAAGATTGGTTGATATGGTTGAATAAATGCTTCTATTGAGGAAGCAATCATCCCCAACGTTTCCGCATTTGGGAAAAGTCCTGATGTCTTTATTTGTATATGCAACAAGACATTCACACTTGTTTATATTATGGTGATGTAGCAGCGTGGGTTGTTTAATCAATCTGATGAGCCCTTAGTATATTGGTTGGCTAATTGAGTACTCAAAGAATAAATAAGAAGAACTTAATGGTAACGTTTCTTTGTCAACGGTGATGTTAATATACACGATTATACCTTGATATTTGTCATTTCATAGTGTCATATTCAAATAACTTTATAGTAATTTTTGCCTTGTTATACAATGTCAACTATATCCAAGGTTCATTCCAAATTGAATTATTTCAGTGTATAAAAATAACCAAGCTTGAGAAGACTGATACTCTATAAAGAAAGATATTCGATAAACCCACTGGGACAGAAGGACTACTTGGTTGTAATTCGTTTGTGATATACTTTTCCTTGTTTGCAAAATTTCCTGAATTTGAGGCATCTTGAAAATAGGCGATTGTTTAAGGATGCTCTCAGATAATATTTCTAATCTGAAATTTCTAGTTCGAAGAGAACTGACATTTTGGAAAATAATAGTGGTCTGTGTAAACGATCAATTCAAAGGAACAGACATTCGACAGTGAAAAACGAATATTATGATGCTCAAGTCGGACTGTTTGAACATTCTTTCATAATAACATTCAAGTGAAAACTGAAAGGACTTGGCAGTCTTTATCTCTATATCAGTAATCAGCACGATAGCCATATGGCATTGAATAACAGAAAATATCCCATCTTGTCATAAACAATCATCTGAATAGTCATCTAAAAATATCTTCTTTCCAGTATCTCAGTCATCTGTAGATAAGAAACTTTGAAAGTTTTCGGGAAATCCTTCTCGACAAAGAAATTCCACATACTTCGGAACCGAAGGAACACACTTTGCCTTTTCATATGGTAACGGTGTAACATAAACAATGGACACGTGCTCTCGACAATCAACACCATGAGTATCTAACAATTGAAAGTCTATGATTCGACTGTTGGTGTCATTGTCTAAAACAATAGTAAAATCTTCGTCCAAAATTCTTTACAATAAACCAACCAACTGAGGTTTTTCTGATTTGCCTTTGTTTGTATGTCCCTTCTCTTCCTTATGTTATTTATTTTATGTCAATTGAATCAACTTTGCTAGGAGATTACTCAATATTATTGGTGAAATTGAAAAGATTTGACAATAATTTGTCAACTTGTATAATCAGCTCGAAGGGTATGACTTTTGAACAATGTACTCCAAGAATAGCATATGGACTTTTATTATTAAAATCACCAGTTTGTAATGAATAGTCAACAGAACTCACACTTTTAGCACGAATTCTGCAAAGTCCAAACAAGGAAGCCTCCAATTTAGAGCCAAAAATTTTGGAAAAGTGTACGAGGGAGTAGTACCCCACCACTTGAAGAAAAACAGAACCCAAACTGTTACTCACTTTAACACAGTAATGAACCGTAGAATAACTAGGTAGAGAAGCTGAAGAGCACTCTGGAGGGTTTACTTTGAGTAATGGAGTGTAAAGGTTTACGAAGGACAAGAGTCAAAAGGGAACCTTTAAAAGGACAGAATGCAGAAGTCAATGAGTTAATGAACAAAAGAATAGAACGAACGAAAGGTTTCCGCATATATAAAAATTTTGAATAGAATCAGCAAACATGTGACAACGCAGCCTAGCTACCTTGAAGGACCCTAGTTGCAAAGTAGTTTAGAAAAGCATTTGCTGTATCATTTCACAACTCGAATGTAAAAGGAAACCAAAAATAACCTGTTAAAAACTATCCTTTGGAAAAAGTTACAAACAAGGGAAGCCAGTTGAAGGATACTTTACAGAAGAGCGCATTTGAATCAAGTTGATTGCATCTTAAGAAAGGATAGGGTAACATTACTGGTCATTGTTGCTAAAGAAGAAGGTCTAGTGACTTTTCCTAGGCATATATAGCAGGCAAATTTTTGTTCTACTTTGAGATGAACCTTGTTGACGGCAATTTATCTTGGTTTATTCGGTTTTATTATAGACAGTTGGAGTCGAAGTAAAAGGTTTGTCACTCGCGTACGAGACATGATGTTAATCTTGTTTTATTTATATAACAATAGATGTTATACTAATTGCAGAAAACAACTGTGCAGTTTTATCACTTCTTACAACAAATTTGACACCAGAACAGAATTTAAATTGATTAGTCTGTGTATGGAATCTCGTTCCTTATCTGGATTGTATAAATTTAGAGAATTGACTTTGTTTCATATTTGAAAGTTGTGTCTGTAATGCCAACATTTAGTATATGCTTTCAAAAGTTGATTATATAGGTTTACCCAATACCGCTGTCGAGAACGCAACTTTCTCTAGCATTTACTGAATGTTGGCTGCAGAGAGTCCTGTTGTCTTTATTGATATATGAGGCAAGATATCCAGACATGTTTATAATATATTTGTGTAGGATGCTGTAGTGCTTTAGTGACTTTATGATTCCATAAAGGGACCTTTGGGTAATTGAACAGTAGAAGAATAGTATCAGAAGAAGCTAATGCTGAACTTCCTTTGTCAAAGATGTCTAGTATAGGATTATACTCTTGATATGAATCATTTGCTGTATACTATTAAGACAACCTCTTGTCCTTTTGTATTAACCTATGCCTTCTTATATGGCAGTGTCTTTTGAATCCAAGCTTTAATAGTATCTCAACTATTATTTCAATGGGATGGATTTAGGATTATTTCCTTGTTGCTATTTCCCATTGCTCATTCCATCCGTGTTGATACTAAGAACACTACCTATGCCACTGTCACCATTTCAACTTTTTGCTAATTGGAAACAATTGATTCATAAGGAGAAATTTACAGAGTATATGAATGTATAAACAGTTTCATGAGACGGTCGACATCTCAAAATAGTTTACTAGAAGAGTCTAATTTAGACAGTTTATGCTCAAGAAAACAAGATGACCGTACTATGAGCAACTTGTATATGCTCAAGAAAACTGTTTCATAGCAAACGATACGTGCAGGCTAAAAGAAAGTATGAAATTTGGTTAGTATATCCACAAGAAGGAACGATTTAGGTTACATTCCAGGATGAGTCCTTTCACTTGTCAATTATTCATTAAACTGTATTTTTTGTGAATATTTGCAATACTGTTCTACCTATATCTTATGTTTTATTCAGAAAGAACTATTCGTGATATTTGGTCGTGTTTCCATTAAATTCTACTGTTGACAATGCAGCTTTACTTTAATTGATAGTATATTGTAAACCTTCTTGACACAGCAGTGCCGTGGCCTCAGTCATTGTGTACTAAGAAATCTACTGATGGTTGAATCATTCTTGAGATTTCTTGTTAAATTACCTGATCATAATTTCATTACTTTTGTCAGCAGTATTTATAGTTGCACGTGATAACTTTTCAGTTTGGCTTCGATAAGACAGACGATATGACTTTCAAAAGAAAGATCAAAAGACATTGGAATGATAACATAAAGTAGACAAGTGTAATCAGTTAAACTAATTATACTTGTGTATCATAATTGCGTTTTTACGTTCTGATGACTCTATTGTGTATTATATAAAATGTGAAACAATATAGTGAGAGCTTCCTTGCTGTCAGTTTACGTGTTGATGTACGACATTCAAAGAATATTACTAATCAGTGCCATACCATTGGACTATGGATTCTTGTTCAATAAGAATAGTATAAAGAAACAAAATAATATTTTCAACAACAAGAGAATGGCATAAAATTTGTAGTATAAGAAAAAAGGAGCGCTTTCATATTATTGTAAAACTATTTTGAATGTCTTGAGGATTGATTTGGAAGTTGTACTATGATCTGAAACAATGATGCGTGTTGATTCATGAAAGAGTTTCAGTAGTATAGAAGCTAGAATCATTGGAGTTCACATGGAACATGAATATAGATATTGTTTTTTTATGACCGCTTTGAAACATCTTTTATGAGCATTAGGATACTGCAAGTTGTAATTTAGAACTCTGAACCGTATCTTTTGCGTAATTATTATTGATAGATTCAAATCCAACCTGGACAGACCACAACAAAGTTGACAGAGGATGCTTGAGTCTACTTGTTACACAACTTTTTCGGTGTCGATTTTGAACGGCCTCATTCTTCTGTTTATCAGAAACAATTGAAGATTCATTGGTCCTAGTTACTTAATATCCAATAATTAACTTTCTTTCAACTGACCTTTGTGTAACTTGTTCTTCAAACAATTTACACCGCGCTTCTATCATCAAAAGATGATTAAACTGTTCATATGCAAACGAAGAAGCGAGTTAATAGATGATATTTGCTTTCAGAAACAAGCCTTAAATTGGATATATTCTAACATCAACATGTAACTAAATAAAAGTTAGGATTATTTCCGAACGTTACAGAAGAGACGTTGTCAGACCGTAAGGTATATTGTTGATTTCGTCTAACGACAAATGGTTTGACTGATTTGGAACAATTTATAGCATAGAGGACTCCAAAAGCGGCTTGAAAGGATGAACTGCGATTATAGCAAAGTTGCTTTGAAACATACAAGTCAGAACACTATTGAGTTCTGTTGCAAAGTGTATTTATCTGTTGTACGCTTAGAATTCTAAAATGTGTCATTTTGCTACCAGTGCTTATATGGAATCAGAAAGGAATTCTCTATATTACGAGAATTCTAACTTCAATGTTACTAAAAATAGTTACATCGGTAACCATCTTTTTCAAATACACATAATACTAGTATATATTAATATTACCTTATTGTAATCAAAAATCTTCAAAAGGCATAGAGAAATCAAATATTTTATGGAGAGGCTTTAGACAAGTAAGAATAGCTAACTGTAGACTGGGTATGGTGAAACTGCACTCATTGTGAACATGGCAACAATTATGCCTTTAGCCTATTGTAACTTTTTTCTTCAATACTCAAGCTATATGCTACTACTATTTGTGTAGATATCAACAACATTTTTCTTGCCATATTTTTAGTTGTGATTGGTATTAACAGATGTACCGCACGCTCAAATATGAAAAACATTGTGTTCTGAACCTCAATTGCAGAATTGAGACTAGTTCACAGTAAGAGACAATTGGAGAAAGCATGTAGTAAAACTACACTACAAGGACACCTTTAAAGGTGTTCAAGCTCAATTAAGCATAGAGAGAGAAACGAACGTCTCAAATGATATCACACTAGAAGATGCAACCATATAAGAGCACTTCGATGGTATTGGTGGTTTATCACCTAAAATATAGGTTTTTGCAATTTTATTATTTGTATAATCACATCGCATGCTGACAAACGATACCAAAAGGGCCGAGCACACTTACTTTTCATTGTTGAATTACTTTTTGTCATCCTTGTTGAGCAGAGACGGATATTAGGAAAATATTTTCTCATTTTTTCACAAATTGCCTCAAAATCATTAAGTTGTGTATTGTAGCGAAGTAAAGAAATAACTTTCCAAGGGCAGCAGCTTTTATTTCGTCGTTGGAAACTTGCTTATTCTTTTTGCTAAAATCAATCAAGTTACATGAGCTAACATCTAACTGGTAATAATCTACTTGTACATTAGTCTTCAGAACCAAGCTTTAAAATGGTATGTATTATAACAACACCTGATAGGTGCATAAAAGTAGACACTGTTCTTGAACTTCAAAGAAGACAAGTTGTTAAACAATAGAATAAATATATCATTTGGTTTGACATCCCATGTTTTGATTGTTCTAAAGTAATAATCAGCAAAGAAACTTTAGTGATTGGTTAAAAGAATGAAATGCGACTGTAGCAAAGTAGCCTTGCAAACATGTTACTCATAACTCGATTGATTTCTGTTGCAACACACATATATCTAATGTGTGCTAAGGATTCAGAACGTGTCAGTTTTTTAAAGTTTCTAAATGGATTCGAAATTGAACTATCTTCAACACAAAATTGAACATTGAGTGTTAAGAAGATTACATCAATTAATCACCATGGTTAACCAATAGACGCAAAATTTGTATATATTAATATTACGTTATTCTAATACACAATTTTGCAAATGACCTTGAAAAAAAATTGACAAAAATACTGTAGGTGTCCAACGATACTTAACTTCAGAAACTGTGTCGGTTTAATTAACTTGCCTGGGTACTACCAGCAATGCAGCTTCACTGTAGTGGTAATTTTTTTGCATTCTATCCAAACATTTTACTATGTTACATCAAACACCAACATTAATCGATGAAGACACATTGCTGTCATTCATTTCAGTGACCGACATTCTTGGTCTGCCCATCCTAAATAACAATACAGTTTCGACGTAAAATGTACAAGTGTAAAAAAAAAATCGTACTGAAAAATGAAAAGTCGTCACATGAAAAACTGATATTAGAGCACAAAGATACTGTTTCCAAAATAATTGGTTTCATAAAAAATCAGTAGAAACATACGCGACAAATAACGACAAACGTAAGATATAAGAACAAAAAAGTCAATGTTCATTTATTCAAAAGGCTCAATGAAAGTGACTCAATAAACAAAATAAAAATGAGCATAAAGAATGACAAGTTTCAGATAAAAATAACAAGCCACAGATTAAAATGCAATAACAACACTGTTGACATTACAACAAAAACATGAAGATAAAATAAAATTAAAAATTCGCAGA
>SDGA01000067.1:0-146199 GCA_006232345.1 Galdieria phlegrea
TGTGGTAAAGATTGATAGAGTTCTTTGGCAAAGGAACGCCAACTTGTCTGTGTTTGCTGAAGTGTAGTCTTTCATATTCATTCGATACGAAACATAAACCCGTACACTTGGTATGAAAACGCGTCAAAACAAAATTTTTCTATTGACTTGTGGGTAATAAGCATGTGTTTCATGTGCAGAAAAGAAACAAGGTACCAAAGCTCCAAACCCATAAGATTTCTTTTCATCTCCAAATCCGATATTTCCCTATTAATATGCTAAGTGGGTTATTGCCCAAAAATTCCTCTTAAAGACTCCTTTGAGTGTCTCTGGTTAATAGGTTTCTTTATTCAACAGCAATTCATGTTGAAATATTAGTGTTTGGTCAGGAAGATTTCAATGACATGATAGCAAGGCAACTTTCACAACTTGTAGCAACCTTAAAGAACAAACGGTGAACATCAATAAAAACAAATTCATTTAGAGGTATAAACTATCCATACCATATGTGTACGTGGATGGTGACCTCTACGTCATAATAATGTGAAGTTTCATGTCGTCATCCATTACAATAAGTTTTTAACAACGTGCAATGTCCAATTTGTTATTGGGGTCATTGCGATGGGTGTTGCTGTTCCACACTTTTTGCTACTTGAATGGAGACAATAGAAGATATTGAGCGCAAGATTGAACACCATTTATTAAACACCAGTGGGACTCGTATAGATTGGTTAACACCTCGAGAAGGTCCCAAATTGAAGAAAGTAACTCGAAATGACATCCAATGCACCCCAACTCTTCACAAGTCTGAGACGGATTCTGCGTTGAAAACAGCTGTCTTGAATACGGAAGAGCAATCCATTCGTAAGAAACCAAAAATACCAAAGAAAACAGAAAAAAGAAAGCCGCAAAAT
Source organism: Galdieria phlegrea (assembly GCA_006232345.1). Classification (NCBI taxonomy): domain Eukaryota; phylum Rhodophyta; class Bangiophyceae; order Galdieriales; family Galdieriaceae; genus Galdieria; species Galdieria phlegrea. Next base: position 894 of record SDGA01000067.1, read on the forward strand.
AAGAACTCAAACCAACACAAGTTGGACTTGAACGAAAAGGAAACTAATCGTCAAGCGTGTAATGTGGTTGATATGTATCGCTTTGTACGACAGGAACAAGAGCATGTCAGACAGTTTGTTTTGAAAAATGAGAAGGAAACTTCGACGCTTTGGAAGCAGACTTTAGCGACACTCGGTAAGTTCCCCAACATGAAGCTGGAGGAAATCAACTGATAAAAGGTCAGGTATCCAAAAAAGGAAAAATCCAAACATACCCTTTCCTATTTTATTAGGAATGAGAAGAAAACAAAAGGAAAGAAACAAAAAGCTTGCCCGCAGCAAATAATCTCTTGCTTTATCCATGTGACTAAACGTTTGATTTCTCATAAGTGAAAAGTGAGTGTACATTCCCTTCCAACTGTGCAGCAGGTGTGCGCAATTGCATTCGTAGCTTTCCTGTGTCGACCCATTCATGTAACTGATAGACAGATGTGACTCCCATGTCTTGAAAACCATGTCGAATGCCACTCAATAGATAAGGAACATATCTTTTGATACCTCCTTTATCAATTACTGCACCACTGACTCCCTGTGCAACTTTTATACGGTCATCTTCTGAGAAATAGCGCAAAGCGGAGCCTTTCTTCATAGCTTCCGAGGATCCCATCCCTCTATATCTTTTCAGACGGATACCATCCTTGTAGAAATACTCTCCTGGAGCTTCTTCCGTTCCAGCAAGCATACTTCCTAACATGACGGTGGAAGCACCACAGGAAAGACCTTTAATGATATGTCCAATCGATGAAACTCCTCCATCAGCAATACAAGGAACGTGAAATTCTTTACAGACTCTCGAAACCTGTTATAAACAATCACCTTGAGATAAAGCATTTTCCTGTAAACATCATAGACTTACTTTATAGACTGCAGTAGCTTGAGGCCTTCCACATGCCATAACTTCCTGTGTTGTACATATAGAACCACAACCCATTCCAACTCTAATCGCATCTGCACCTGCTTGAACCAAATGATAGGCTTGATTTTGAGTGACAACATTGCCACAAACCACTTGCAGATGCGGATATTTTGTTTTTATGTAACGAAGCATTTCAATTTGGAATACAGAATCGCCTTGTGACGAATCTAATATGATACAATCCACTCCTACTTCTACTAGTGCATCCAAGCGTTCTCTGTCTTGCACACGAGTACCAATCGCTGCTGCACATAACAGTTTCTTGTTTATGGTATCTTTACTGGCATCTGGATAATCTCTATTTTTGGTCAAATCTGTTCTAGAAACAAGTCCTACCAAGCAACCTTCCTTATCAACAATTGGCAGCTTTCCCTTCTTTGAAACTTTCAACATCTCATTGGCTTGATCTAAAGTACATCCTTGAGGTGCGTGACCAACTCTGACGTCATAACTTCTGAGAGAGGTGTACTCAAGTCCCTTACAAACTCTACATCACGTTTGGTTACAATACCTAATAGTCGACTTCCCATTTTGCCATCCTGAGTTATCGGGATACCCATAAAACCATATTTTGCCTTTAGTTCATATGCATCGGAAACATTATCGTACGGTGCAAGAGTTTTCGGGTCAGTGATGAAGCCATTTTCAAAACGTTTGACTCGTTCCACTTCTTTTCGTTGCTCTTTAATAGTATTATTACAATGAATGACACCAATACCACCTTGAAGTGCCATTGCTATCGCCTAAAATGTTCTTTAATATGCAACAACGGATTCAGTAAATACACGCACACCATTTCACTTTCTGTCACGGTATCCATAGGAGAGCTCACCAAAGGCGCATTCAAATCGAGGTTTCTAGTAAGCTTTGTACGCAAATTAACTTGCTCATGTCTGAAGTAGATGTGTCCCGGAAGGAGAATAAAGTCGTTATACGAATATCCATAAGCATTCTGCAGAAACAAGCAACAGTTACAAAATAGGAGCTTTCACTGAGATATCGCTACTCACTTGAGGACTATCAAATATTTCAGCAGCAGTGGCACCATCTTTATATAGAAAGAGTTCTTCTGAATAAAATGGCGCCTCTGAAAGTTCGCCGCCATTGGCAATCGGTGCCATTAAAAAGTCTTCAAAACTGTTCTTCGACAGATTTTCATTTGATACATTTGTTTGTTTTTATTGCTCGTAATTACATTCTTCTAACAGTTTCAATGCCTGGCGTAACTCCTTCAAAGCTGATTGAATATCTTGAAAATCAAGTGCACTGGCAGCATACTTGGCATGTTTCTGAGCTTCCAAAAGAGTTTGCATATTTTCATGAGAAGACCGTTGCTGCTTAGAAAGAGGTCCGCTTTCTATTCTACCACTCGGAGAGACTTCGTCTCTCAATTTCCAACTGTTTCCGTCCTCTTCTGATGACTGGCTCAAACTCTTTGAAATTCTATTGAGGACGTCATCTTCCGTCTCGTTTCCAAGAGTTTGATTCTCAGCGGCTTTCTGAGTTTCTACCAAGTTATTATCGAGTGGTGATGAATTCCATTCTGATGCGGTACCATCATTGTGTTCATTCCCCCTTTCTGTTTCTTGACTTGCAGAAACAGTGATATCTTCTTCGTTAGCAAGCAATGACAGATCCTGGCGACTGACTTGCTCCTCATATGGATCTTCTTTGTTCAAGTCAGGTGGACCTGGGGTCGGTTTCGTACCAGCACGCAAGCACCGGGAAATATCTGCAACCTTAAACTTGCAGTATTTTATTTTTTCTTTGATATCTTCTGAGGGTTCAGTCAAGGAATTCAACACTTCGAGAAAACATAAAGCCGCATAAAACATACGAACAGTTGTACGGTCAGCGTTACCACTTCTGTCTTCGTTATCAGCACGATAAAATACTTTCAAGGCAAAATCTTCGACGTGGTCTTTCAATTGTGTCAAATCTCCAATTGAAGACCTCTCCGTCTCACACTTGGTTTTCATAAGTTTGGATACGAACAAAAAGTGTTAGATTTCACACCTTTTCTATCAGTCCCTTAAGAAACTTTGTTGCATCGGCATCTTTCTTATCTCGAATTTTCAAACCCAAATCACACGCATAGAAACGACCTTGTAAGTTCTTTAGTGAAAACGTGTTAATACAGAAAGGTACAAATACCTACAAGCATAAGCAACCAAGGGGTCAATGTGTTCCACTTCCTATAAACACTGTTTGAACGAGAGTCTTACAAACAAAGAAAAACCAAGTCATGCCTTTGCTCTAACTAGATACTTTGCCAGAGGTTTTAAAGAAATAGGCCAACTGGCAGACATGTTTTCACAAACTTGTTCCTATACCGTTTTGTTTATTATCTACGGAACCAGTGAAGCATGCCACCAATGTTGTTCTTAGTGAGCTATTCCTTCATCGATACAAGAGGGCTGCAGCTATCAAAATAATGGCGCCAAAACAATCATTTTAGGCAAGCATTTTTCTCTCTCTACAAACTCATATAAAAGACAGATTCCCCATGTACTTTCTCAGTGGTTCAGGTATCGCAATATGACCATCAGTCTGTTGAAAATTTTCTAAAATGGCTAGAATTATCCGTGGAATTGCACAAGCAGTAGCATTCAAGGTGTGAACATGACGAATATTTCCCTTGAGGTCACGATAACGAATATTGAGCCTCCTTGCTTGATAGTCTGTACAGTTTGAAGCACTACTAATCTCTCCGTATTGCATTCTTCCTGGCATCCACGCTTCAATATCGTATTTGCGATAGGCAGGGTTCCCCAGATCCTCGGAGGGCATATCCAATACTCTATAGGGCAATCCTAACGATGAAAATGACTCCTGATTGAATAATTTAGTATCTTTTAGATCAAATGTATATATTGACATACTTTTTGTATATTCAAAAGCTCTTCATGAATCGACTCACTCTGATCTGGTTGACAAATAACAAACATTTCTACCTTTGAAAACTGATGGACTCGATATAATCCCTTTGACGCTTGACCAGCTGATCCAGCTTCTCTACGAAAGCAATGGCCAAATGCGACCATTCGGATAGGCAGACTTTGTTCTTCTAATATCGTGTTCATATAGTATCCTCCGAGTGGAATTTCAGCGGTTCCTACGAGACAGAGATCTCCTTCTGCGAGACGATATATTTGGGAAGCTTCTCCACGAGGTTGGAAGCCACATGCCTGAACAACTTCTTCTCTAACTAAATCTGGAGTGGTCAGAGGAATATATCCTTTCGATGAAACTTGCTGCATAGACCAGTTGATTAGAGCCACTTCTAACAATGCCGCAGCATTTCTTAAATAGTAGAATTTTTGCCCACTAACCTTGGCAGCATTGTCAAAGTCGGCCAAATCCAACGCGTCGATCACTTCTAAATGACTTCGAAGCTTGGAATCACTTATTTCATCTAATGAATTCTTGACAACTTGCAATACTCTTGCACAAGATTCATCTCCTATAGGAACTGCTGGATGCGTCAAATTGGGAATTTTTATGGCTTCTGTGAACAGCTGATTTTCGAGAACGGTGAGCTCTTCTTCAGTGGCAGACACTTGTTCTTTCAAAGACTTTCCAAGTTCAATCAAAGTCGATCTATCTTGTGGCGATAGAATAGCAACATCTTTCATGCGTTCTGCAACTTCATTACGTTGTTTTCTCAAAAGCTGAACTCTGGAAAGTAACTCGCACTGCCGCTTGTATAGGTCTCGTATATGGTCAACGTCAATGTTTACACCACGTCGTTTAATATTTTCTCTGTATATCTCCAGGTTGTCACAGAAATATCGAAAGTCCAAAATATTCCCAGACTTCCTACTACGAATAGGACTTGTTTTCTTTTCAACAACACAGCAACTGTGCAACGCACTGGGCTGTCGGAAAGGATTACATCTGCAGTTGCATCCGTAACTTTTCCTGTTTATAAAATTATCGGGAAAAATTCTTTGTCTTGAAATGTAAAGTTTTTGAAAGGGCTTTTCATAAAATAATAAAAAGGTAAACATGACGGATACACCTAAGAAAGATGAATGGGAGAACAAGTCAATGCGAGATTGCCATCAACTAGCTTGGACCGTATTTACATACTTTTGTAATCAAAGAACAAGGAAAACCAGCAAAAGCGTAAGTAAGAAGCTCTGTTTGTACGCCACATGTATCAGCCATGAATTTCTATCGCAGCAGAGAAAGTTTATCGACTCCATATGGACAAGTTATATTCATTCAGGGGACACTTGTGTTGATGCTACTTGTGGGAAGGGTAGAGATACCGTTCGTCTGGCAGAGCTGGTTGGTCCCAATGGGTTTGTTCTTGCTTGTGATGTACAGCCTTGTGCGATAGAAACAACTCAAGCTCTAATCGAGTCAATATTAGAAGTTTCTCAGAGGCCTATGATCAAGTACGTTTGTCATAGCCACGAAGATATTGCTCGTTATTTAGAGGATGGGAGTGTTCGAGTAATCAACTATAATTTGGGATATTTGCCAGGCAGTGATCGTAGTATTACGACTAGTGCTTCCTCAACTAGGAATAGTTTAGAGCAATTACTTCCGAAAGTGCAGTATGGAGGACTTGTTTCTTTGATGAGTTATATTGGACATGATGGTGGTTTAGAAGAAAGGAATGAAATGCTGGCATATTTATCTCAACTGTCGAGTCAAGAATGGTGCCTAACACATCATCAGTGGTAGGTGACTAGCACATTCTTTACAGCAGCATTGAATATCATCTTATACTGCTTGATAATATTAGGCTAAATCGACGTCTTGCACCAAGTATTATTCTTCTTGAAAGATTGTTGGATAAATATCATAAGAAGAACATTCGAAATGCTTGATCAACAACAAGGAGGGTTTGTTGTAACTAGGTTGCCTATGTTTCACAGGTGGAATTCTATACTGTTCAACAAGTTGCAAGAAATTAGTCTTCAATATGTGCGGTAACTTCAGTTTAATAGACATGGAAACATACGCTTACTTTAAAAGCCATTTTCCAAATTTTTAGCTTCTCATGAAATATTTTCTACATAATCAAGCCACAAAACCGTGTACAATGATTCTTTTCTTGACAAGCAAAAAGTGAAAGAAGAAAAGCTTTTTGACAATGTTTGAAAGAGAAAAAAGAAAACATATAATATAACATGAGGGTTCGTTGTGAAAGCAAAGAAGAAATGGAAAGTTTCTGTGATATTTGTTTGACCAAAGGATCAGTCGGTCCGTTTCATTATGTGGTTAGAGATTTTCTTGTTGTTGTTTACTATTTGTAGTATTCTTTTATTATTATTTACTAGCAAAGTTTATTATAAACGACGCTGTAATATAGAACAAGTCAATGATTTTGTCAATCAGAGAAAGAAAATATCCATAGGTTTCTTTCATCCTTTCTGTTATGCTGGTGGTGGAGGAGAAAGAGTCTTATGGTAAGTGAGAACATAAGGGTCATCTATATTTTGTTTGCTTATTTGGATAAGGATGGAAATCAACTATCTATTAAGAAACTATCCTTGTTGTGAAATTGTTGTTTATACGGCTTCCGACATAACTGTGGAGGTATTTGACTAAACCAAAATTGAGGAAGTAATGATTGATGTTTTTAGAATATGACTCAAAAGGTGTATGAGCAATTTGGAATCGTTGTACCTCCACGTTTTGAATTGCAACTACTAGAGTCCAGCTTTCTATTAGGTAATTTGCAGTCTATCAAAGCGTTTCCAGGGTCGTGATTCTTTGTCTAGAAGCTGAAGAATATCCTACATGTACACTTCTTGGACAAGCGATCGGTTCAATGTTTGTTACGTTGGAAGTATTTGAGTTCTGTATCTCGAGAAGGAAGCTTACATAAGCACATTAGGCCATGATGAGATTCACGCCTAGTGTATTTATCGACACGACAGGATTTGCAGCGTCAATGGTAATAGCTCGTTTACTGTTTGGCTGTTATATTGGTTGTTATGTTCATTATCCTACTGTTTCCAAAGATATGTTGGAGGTTTGATGATGTGTTTTTACTTCATTTGACAGTGTTCATCAAGAAACTGTTGCAGGTAGTACAGAAACGACAAGTGAAATACAATAATCGAAGCATCATTGCAAAATCCTCATAATAACAAGCTGAAGTTATTTTATTATTGGGTAGATATTACAGTTTCAGATGAGTGTGGCAGAGTTGACTGTATATGTAGGTATTGATATTTCTATATCGTTTGGCCGGACAATGTGCAGATGTTGTTATGGCAAGTAACATAAAACTTCCATTCTTGATGAATACATGATGTAAATGAATAACTTTAGGTGAACTCTTCTTGGACAAAGGAACATATTCTGTATTTATGGAAGCCCACAAGTTCCAAATGTTGTCTATCCTCCTTGTGCAGTGGAAGTAAGTCTTAGGAGACTGACGAATATTTTGGATGGAATACACTTTTTTGTTGACTGAATAGGAATGGTTACAATTGAGTTTATCGGGTCGTAAACGTCATCTTTTGGTATCTTTGTCGCAATTTCGAGAAGAGAAAAATCATTCCTTGCAACTTTATGCTATTCAGAGACTGGTTCAACGAAATTGGAAGACAAAATGTAAAGGTTGTCTACACAGATATCTATCAGTATAAAAGACACTTTCTCTAATTCCGAAACATTCAATAGATCTACTTTTGGTAATCATGGGCAGTACGCGAAATCAACAAGATATGGACAGAGTATCGGGACTAAAACGATTGGCTGAAGAGTTAGGTAAGATTCACCGTCCGTGTTGGCTTTAAGTATATACATGTTTCTCTTTAGAAATATCTCAGTATATTCGATGGGTCGTCAATGCCAGCCATGAACAAGTAAAGCGATATCTATCGGAAGCAACTGTGGCTTTGCATACCATGCAAAATGAGCATTTCGGTTGGTAGATTTTATATTGTTTGTTTTCTTTTCTAAAGGGGTCTGTTTAAGGTATTAGTATTGTAGAATTCATGGCTGCTGGAATCATCCCTATTGCTCATCGTTCAGGAGGAGTGGAAAAAGATATATTGATCATGAAAAGTGAGTATTATGTTTCCTTTCATATTCGATTAAATGACAATGATATGGTAATAGAAATGGTTATTTAGCGACAAGTGCTGATGAATACGCCACATTTATGGAGAAAGTTCTATTTGAATTGTCAGAGGAACAAATAACAGCAATGCAAGTAAGCAAAATAGCTCAGCTTTCTTCGGTGACTCATTGAGTTAGCAAGCAATGCGAAAAAAAGTTGACAAGTTTCGAGACGAGTCGTTTGGAGTTGCTTTTACCAGACACTTGTTTCCACTTCACTAAACCGTATTGGCCAATTAAAGATATTCTGCAATGATTAACCTTGGTTTGCACTACTCTGTGGTTGTTGATCGGTTAGTTTCTTTCCATCCCAACAAGTTAAAAGTGGAACTCCATCTTTCAACTGTCAGAACTCCCCAGGTTAACCAAATAAAGTATGCAGCTAGCAGTGAAACTTACCGGATAACTTGTTGTAATTCATCGCACACAAGTTCCTGTTTCATCTGCAACCATCAGCAACTACAACTGGAAAACCAGAATTTTCTTACTGCATCAAAGCGTAGGGGTTTTTTGGTTAATGGACAAACAAGAAACTGTAACCATTCCTCTTGAAATATCTGTTGCTGGCAATAGTTGCACAAGTAACGTACTTTGAACCACCTTGGGAAACGACTTGGGATAGACTGCATGGACCACTGAAAGGAACTCGCAATCAAAGAAAATTACCATAAATAGATCGTTTATTTAAAAAAGATTATGTTCTTTGATATTATTTTATGGACGATAAGATGGAGGAGGTGCTGATGGAACATAAGAATAATGATAGGTAGGTGTCAATGAAGAGGAATAACTAGAAACTGTTGGCACCGATGAATTAGGTGCATAATAATAAGGATAATAGGCGTGAGGTTGTGTCGACGATACATTCGTCACGACATGTGGTTTGGGATATCGAGAAAGTTTGCGATAAGATATCCAACGAAATACAAGATAAGTACCAATGAGTATAGCACCAATACCAATTATCAGTGCAATGCTATAAACAACAAACAGCCGTAGCGTTAGAACAACCCAGAGAATATCAACTCAATACTTACACAAATACTGCTATTCTCCAAGCACTGGTCTTACATTGCCACTGAAACTGACAAGAACCTGTAGGACCGGGTAAAACATTTGCACAAGCCTATTTCATAGATTTACAGAGAGAACATACTTCAAAAGTTCAAGCTGCCAACCTGAAACACTCCACTACAAGATTGCCCATTGCACACTAAACCTCCATTGCAATTGGTACAACATGTTTCCCAAGCAAGCTATTTACTCGTTTCCATTATCTATTCAATTCTCACTATGTTGAATACTTACTGCAAAATCATAAAGAAAAATAACACTGAACCAGCAACACCAAAATCTTTGGAGCATTTGCAAAAATGAAGAAAAGCAATTGAGTTTGGTTGGAGCAGAGAGTGGCGCCATGTCTTTTATTCAGCGAACCTTAAGAAAAGCGGAAGACTTTTTAGAATCTTTTGATGAGAATGTTGCCAACTATTCTCGTAAAGTTGCTCTGGAAAGTTCTGACTGGGACGAACAGTTAAATAACCGGAACGAGTGGCAAGATATGGACTTTTGGGAAGACCAGCAACAAAAGTCTACTTCCAATGAATCCAAAAGCGTTTCAGTGCAGCGTTTGAAGAAAGGTAAATCAGGCGAGGAGAATAGAGGATATGAACATGTTAGAAATAAGGATGGCTCAGAAAGTGACTCTACAACGCATTCTGTGGAAAGTAACAGAGTAGGATTTTCGGGTCTTACAGGAAATCAGGAACAAACTGATGAAGCACGAGGAAAATCGAAAGCAGATGACGATTTTACAGATGTTGCAACTATCTCAAATGCCTCAGAAGAGCGGTTTTCTACCCAAGAGACAAGTCGGCAACCTGTCGATTCAACTTTGGCTTGGAGCGAGTGGAGAAAGAAGTTAGCTTTCTTGACCAAGGAGAAGAATGATTATGCGCGACAACTCCAAAGAGCTAAAGAACAACTGGGGACCCTGGAAAGGGAACTTGAAGAAGAAAAGAAACGTTCGGAGTATTTACAAGAAGAAAGAGATGAACAACTGCTCGAGTTGGAGAGTCAAATGGAGCAGTTGGCAAGGCGATTGGAAGAAGAGAAAAGGAATCAAAAGGATACAGAAGAAGCATACCGCATGGCTCTACAGGAACGGGAACAATCTATCAAAGAACTCAATCAGCAACTAGTAGGTATGAACGAACAAGTAAAAACATTACAGTTTCAGTTGGCCAAAAGTACAGAAGAGTACCAATCTTTGCATAGTTCTGTTCATGAAGAAATGAAAAGATTATCAGAGGATTTAGAGCAGGAAAGGATAGCCCATCAAACAACGAGACGGACGCTTCAGGAGAAAATAAGGGATTTAGAGAGTCGGCTATTCACATTCCAGGAAAGAGAAGCGCAGTGGGAACGCAACTTGTTCACCGAAAAACAACAAACAAAGGATTTGAAGAGCATTCGGGAAGCATTGGAAACGCAAGTAGAAAACTATAGGAAGAAAGTTGAGGCATTAGAAGGACAGTTACAAGACATGACAAGTAATAAAGATTCTTATGAGAAGGAGAGAATAGGTAAGTTTTCATTAATTTATTTAGTTTATTTTCTCATTGTCTTTCAGAGTGGCTGCAGAACAAAGAGAACTTGATGCACGAGTTGCAGTGGAAACAGCAACAGATTCAACAACTTCAGTCCCAATTGGCGTCACTACAAAAGGTGTCTATTGAAGAGAAAGAAAGCAACAAAAGTAGTGTTCTGGAAGGAAATGGGTCAACTAGGAAAGAAAATGGAGAAGATACAAAAGGTGTGGAATTAAAATTGAATGAATTGACAGAGTCGTTATTACAGAAGCAGAGAGAAGTTGAAAGTCTGAGAAGTACCAATCGTGTTTTAGCATCACAGTTAGAGACCGAAAGACGTCGAGCCTCTCAATTAGAAGCAATAGCTACGGATGCAATGCAACGTCCTTCGTCTTCACTGTTTTCCACTGGAGATTGGAATCTTACAGAAACAAATTATTCTGGTTATCGTCCATTGCGAATAAGACGGGCTCCTCGAATAATACAAAAGGCATTGAAAATATGCGACCGTTTCTTTGCTTTATGTTTGGTAATTCTGCGAAGAGAGCCTTTGATTCGCTTTTCTCTTATTGTATATCTTTTGGTATTGAACTTGTTTTTATTTTTAAGCTTCCGTTCGTCACATGATACGCGTTATTCTATTCTCTATTCATAATGTCGTTGAATGTAATTTTAAAGACAGGAGAATTGCGAGTTTGGTGATTGATTGGTGTTGTTGTGGCTGTTGTGCCAAGGAGAATATTTGTGGGGATGAAGAGTAGGAGTCAAGATCAGTGTCTTTATATCATGTGTAAAGTACCTCTAAGGAGTTGTAGAATAACCATAGGGAATATAAACACAAATATTCATTGCACAAAACAGTTAAAGGCTTTGAATCCTATTCGCCCAGTGTAAGTAGAAGTATTTTTAACAAGGTGCAAGAAGTAAAGAGTGTCGATAGTTGTTGGGGCTGTCACCGTTCATTACAATTACTCAGAGGCCATAGAAAGCACATGCAAGTTATGGCTACCTTAGATAAGCAGGTACCTGAGGATGCAGTCTTCTCAGAAGAAGCTATAAAGAAGAGACACAACAAAGCTGAAAGAACAGACCACGTGTCATCGTTCCCAGTCGATATATCCTACCACAGTGAGTGGCAAGATATTGATGAAGTTGTCGATGGAGGTTTCCTAAAACGTTTTCAAGAAGAATATCAAGGGTTCCACAAAGACAGGAACAGAAATCTAACCGTACCAGACAGTTATGAAAAACAGAACTTTGTGGACAAGAAATTAATCGACCCATCCAATAGTGCAACATTGAAAGAAGAAACAGTCATTCATAGAAAGAACCATGTTGTTAAAGGAAGAAACAAGAGTACGCGGAAAGAAGAAAAGTCGTCGTCAACTGCACCAGAAGAAACAACTCGCAGCACTATTTCAAACACCATTGAGTCGTCACCAGGTTCCAAGGTAGACGGCGCCCAAAGTTTATCAAAAGACAAGACAAAACCCAACAGAAGGCGTAATTTGGTTGTTTATAATATGTTTTTGAAACATAGACGTGAAGATGGAGAAGAAGAGGATATTCCAACTTTTCCAGACAAGTTTGAAGAAGCACAAATTCTCCATGAGGAGACATCCTTCGATCGTTTTGATTCGTATAATTTTATACGGGTGGATTCTTGGAAAGAGTTTCCAAATAAGGAAAGATATCAAAAGTTGATAAGACCGTTAGGAAAAATGTGGATTCGACGAACTACTTCAAAGAGTCGAAACCATCATGAAATACAAGGTGAAGATAGGAAAAAAGAGAGTTTTGATAACATTGAAAAACAGCCTTTTACTGAACAAAAAATGAAGCAGCGATACGCAGATAACTTATCTTCCTCAGAAGGTTACAAAGAACGAAGGAAGAAGCGAACCATATGGAAGTCTTCAACCAGAACATTCTCGGAGAGTGGATAAAGAATCAAACTTTATGATTCCCGTGAATTGGAATATAATGTAAATATTTATCCTATATCAGGCGAAAGATTATAAACTTTCCTTCAATAACTTATTTCTTTTGTTGTCTGTCTAGAAACGCAAAAAGTGATGCTTTCTGTTCTTCCAAATTTGGTGTCAATTGGTCATAAACGTCTGTAAACAGATCTTCTAAAGGTGCCTTTGGCGCTGATTCAGCGTCTTCCAACGCCTTTAAGAGTTGTTTTCTTTGCTCTTCAATAAAACTTTCTTCCATTTCTTCTGTCCACAATTTGCGAAATTCTAGAAACTTTTTCATGCGATGCAAAGGACTTAAATGCTCAGAATACATATCAATTTCTTGTCTCTGTCGATAACGAGAAGAATCATCACTGGTACTATGATGTCCTCCTCGATAAGTTAGTAATTCTAATAAGAATGGTCGGAAAGTAGTCTGAATTCTCTTTTTTGCTTCCTTCACTGAAAAATAGACTGACCAAAGATCATTGCCATCCACTCGCATACTATCAATTCCATACGCTAGACCTCTTCCAGCAATACCATCTCCACGATATTGTTCCTTTGCAGGAGTTGAAATGGCATAGCCATTGTTCCGACAAATAAATAGTATTGGACATTCTAATGTGGCTGCAAAATTCAATGCCTAAAAAGAAAATAAATGGTTGCTTATCATTAGAAACTGTGCTATTTCTTACAGCATGAAAATCGCCTTCCGAAGCAGCACCTTCTCCAAAATAACAAACAGTAATATGTTTTGCATTACTTAATTTCATTCCATAAGCATAACCACTCGCTTGAGGAATTTGTGTGGCTAAAGGAGAAGAAATGGTCAAAAAGTTGAGTTTTCTAGAGCCATAATGGACAGGCATTTGTCTTCCTTTAGCTGGATCATAAAGATTACTGCAACACTGATTACAAAAGTCTTCAAAGCTAAAGCCTCGCCATAAGAGCACCCCTTGTTCTCGATACTGACCAAAGATAACGTCTTGTGTGTCTAATGCTGCAGCAGAACCAATTGAGGTTGCTTCTTCTCCGAAACTTGTCATATAAAAACTAATTCTTCCTTGTCTCTGTGCACTGTACAGCATAGTATCCATGACGTGTAACTTTAGCATGCACTCATATAGAGACACCATAAAAGATGTCTCCAGTTGATAGTCAGGATGATATTCTTTCTCAACAGAAGGATGAATTTCTCCCTTTTCGTTCATAATTCGGAAACAAGGAATTCTCCCTTGTTTTTCTCCAGTAACTATCTGAAGTTTCTCAGTATAGGGGGCACCAATAGCCCCAGGAAAATAGTATTCCGTACTTGCAACACTATTGTGACGTACATGGTTCCTAGGTAATGAACTATTTTGGTTCTTTAATATTCCATACTGATCACTTTTGATTTCGGAGGAATGAAAGACTTGAGTCTTGTGAGAGAAGATTGGATGGAAAGAACAAGCATCGCGTGATGTCCTGGTTAATCTATAAGAATAACAGGCTTGAAAACCTTTCTTAAATATAGTAGAAACTGGAATACTAGGCTTCATGCTTCAAATATAAAGACGAAACTCTTAAATGGACTAGTGACTGCTGTTCCAAATTCTGTCCAATGGCTATTCCTCTGGAGTAGTCGTTGCACCACAAGAAAGATTATCAAGTGCGCTGTCTTTATTTTCTCTTAAAAAACAATCATACTAAAGACTATGTGCAGTTTGATGTCGGTAAAACCAGATACCGGGATATTATATGCCAACTTGATACATCTGTTACAAGGTCATTGCGTCTTCAACGAAAGCCATATCTAATAACAAGCAAAACACAGTTAAAACAAAGTAAAAAAACCAAATAGAATTTCAGAAACCAGCTTGCGTTCATTGAGCAAAGCTCTCGTACAAGAGGTGTCAGCAAACTATTCTTTCATCCTCATGCAAAGTTTTCTCAACTAGAAGGAAGCTTACCCCAAAGAAACTTTCTTCAAAGCACAGTAAAACCCCTATCAAATACACACAACTATATCAGTACACAGTTTTACAATAATTCTTCAAGTGTGTTGTCAGAAACGTCTTGCCCTTTCAACATGAAACTTTCTGCAGCAGAACTGGCTATTAGGCAATGCTTTCATCCTCCAACTCGTTTTGTCTCACCTCATCCATGACGACGCCCACAGGCACTTTTACCCATTCCATTTGATTTTGATGAGAATTGAACATATTCGCTCCAGCAGTTCAAAAAAACAAAGAGTTGCTATTCACTCTCATGTAAAGGGCTTAGGATTAGCTCCTGATGGTAAGTGTGGTTGTCATTGATTAGCAAGTATTTTATGAGGTGCACAGGAACTGCTCTTCACTGTGCTGCTGGCTTTGTTGGACAAGAACAAGCCAGAGAAGCAGCGGGTGTTGTGTTGGAACTTGTACCAAGTAAGAAAATGGCTGGTCGTGCTCTGTTATTGGTTGGAGCTCCTGCAACAGGAAAAACAGCATTGACTCTAAGTTAAGCCCGTGAACTTGGTGCTCGTGTTCCATTCTGTCCCTTAAATGGTTCTGAAGTGTACTCTTCCGAAGTAAAAAAGACGAAATTCTAATGGAAAACTTCAGAGGAGCTATATGAATACGAGTTAAAGAAAATTCTTTAGATAGCTACGGAAAGAGAATCAGCCATGTCTATATAAGTAAGTATATCGAGACTAGTAATTTTACTTTCCTTCATATTTCATTGTTTATAATGCATTCTTTAGGCCTCAAAGTCTCCAAGGGAACAAAACAACTGAAATTGGATGCTTCTATTTATGAAGGCTTACTAAGTGAAAAGGTAACCATAGGAGATGTTATTCATATTGATGCCAATTCTGGTGCAGTAAGACGCGTTGGAAGAAGTGAGGCATTTGCTAACGAATATGACTTAGAAGCAGATGAATTTGTTCTCTTGCCGAAAGGAGACCCTCATAAAAGAAAAAAGTCGTTCAGGACCTGACACTTCATGATTTCCAAACTCCAAGAAAGTTGGAAATTACGGACAAGTTGCGAATGGAAGTCAGTAAAATTGTTTCTGGGTTTATTCAACAGGGTATAGCAGAGTTAATTCCTGGGGTCTTGTTCCTAGATGAAGTACATGTGTTAGACGTCGAATGTTTGAGTTATTTGAATCGTGGGCTAGAATCTAACATAGCTCCTTCTTGCTACCAACCGTGGAATGACAGAGATAAGGGAGACAGATGTGAAGGGACCTCATGGCTTACCAGTAGGTTTATTAGACCGTTATATGATTGTCCGAACATAAACCAATAATCTGAAGAATTTTTGCAAATTCTATCTATCCGAACAAAGGTATTGTATTTATATCATTCTCATTGTAGGAATTGTCATTCATTAAACCGTTATAACTTAGTTGGAAAATATGCCCATCACAGAAGATTCTTTAACGGCGCTTACAGATATGAGTGGTCGAAGGAGCCTAAGATATGCTGTTCAGTTGTTGACACCAGCAGAGATACTGAGTCGTGTTGCCGGTAGAGAAAGTTACTGAAGAAGATGTTAAAGAGGCAGACGTTTTATTCTTCGATGCTAAGCAAAGTGCTTACAGGTTGGTAGAGCAAGAAGATACACTTATATTTCCTTAACAGTTTTTTATTCCGATGTCAATAAAACACAACTTGTTCATTGGACAACGAAACAAAAATCCCAACGGGTTCATAATTGACGGCTGTCTTTGCTTTTCTTGAAACCACGATGACCAGTGGTATGGGGTTTGTCTGCGCAAGTTATACCTTTCGTTTCGGCAAAACGTTTTGTGACTGCAGAAATGTATGTAAAAACTACCAGAGACTACGAAATGTCACTGTATTAAGGCAACAGAAACCAAAACAGTTGAACTTGAGAGCTTCAGCTGGGGGTAAGTTTTTTCAGCTACCAAGTCCCAATTTTTCACTCACTGTAATGGTTTTATTAGCAAGTGCCGATATTTTACCCTTAACAACAGAAAATGTAGAACACGTGCTTGACGAGTTGCGCCCATATCTCATTGCCGATGGTGGTAACGTGTCTCTAGCTGGTATAGACGGAGCAACAGTGAGACTGTCACTAGAAGGTGCTTGTGGTGGTTGTCCAAGCTCTTCGGTCACGTTGCGGATGGGAATTGAGTCACGACTTAAGGAAAAAATACCAGAAATAGAGGCAGTTGTTCAGGAAGAAGCTTCGGGCCCTGAACTGAATGAAAATAATATTGAAGATATTCTGGACGAAGTCCGTCCATTCTTGAAAATAGCTGGTGGAAAAGTAGAACTAGTTGCTATCGATGGTTTGGACGGACCAGCACCTTCAGTTTCATTGAAGTTATCTGGTGGCGGGGCGGCAATTGACTCGGTTCGACTGGAAATTATTCAGAGATTGAAGAGAAACTTCCCCAAGTTGGTTAGTGTTCATTACATAAAATCCTAGTTGGTGAGGTTGATGTGGAAAGTACGAAAAAGGAAAGTTGCTTGTAGGAAATATTGTTCCTAACAAGTAGTTCATTGTGTATTCATAAAAAGGGGACAAAAACGCGTTATTCTCCGCATTCTCACTCATGGTACCAATCCTTCAAGTTCCTTCAGAATAGCTTGTTATGAGCATTTAGAATATATCACAAAACCCTTAGGGAAGAATATGTTTCGGATAGCCTTTCCTAGAAACATACGAGTTTGACAGTAGGTCATAAATGGCAGAACACAAACAGAAGGGTGAGGCGCTGTTGCACGGCATTATTTCCACCATAGACAAGAATTTTGGATTCAATACCTAAAACTTGATGTTCTTTGAGAAAGAGAGAGGGCGGGCTACTAGAGGTGAAGCTCGAGCCCGCTCAGCAATTGCCGGAAGCTGCCCTCCAAATTGATTTGGTTTGTAAACCCGCCTTCGTCTGGAGTAACACATTTATAAACATCATATCATGAAAAGACATCAGCTATTCGCATTTTTGTGTTGTCTGTTTGTTTCAACTTGTGAGCTTATTACATATCATGGTTACAACGAGAAACTCGAAAAGACGCCTCAGTGAAATTGTCAACTCGGAATACTCGCAGAAGTCTTTCACATCTTTTGCACCGAAGAAGAGACCTCGATCAATCACATCAAAATGTGAAGTATCGAAAATCCATACAACAAATGACCAAAAACTATTGGATTCGGGCTGTTTTGCAGATGTTGCCCGATATTTTTCCCTGTCGTTTGAAACAAAAAATCTGCATACAGTTGGGAGGGAACGAGAGATATCATATATTGCCGAAAAACTCAACAACTGGTACAACGAGCAGCAACCAACTAGTCTTTACCTTTGTGGAAGTCCTGGGACCGGAAAATCTTTCAGTCTTAAGACCGTTTTGGATAATGTCACTGCTAAAAGCAACAACCCTGTAAACATTCAAGTGGTTTCAGTGAATTGTGCGAGTCTTCGTGAACCAAAATCGATCTATTCGCTGATTCTTTCGTATTTGAATGGAGGAATAAGTGAGTCCAGTACAGACATGAAGTTTCGGCTTATACAGCATCTGCAACAAATGAATGACTGCCGCATACTCTTAATTTTGGAGGAAGCAGACTTTCTTGTGACAAGAGACATGTCGGTGCTTTGTTCACTTTTACAGTGTCCCCACCTCGTCAATAGTAACTTTTGTGTTATCTCTACTGCAAACTCTATCGAACTTCCACAACGTACTATGCCTTGGTTGAAAATGCACCAAGCAACACCTGAAACGATGACATTCAGTCCGTATTCTTATGAAGAAATCGAACAGATATTGTTTCAGCGTTTGGATCAAGCGAGAAAAGAAAATGCATTGTTGACCCAAATTCCTCAAGAGATATTTATGACGGTATTCAAATTGGTCGGGAAGAAAATTTCTGGTTATTCAGGAGATATTCGAGTAGCCTTAGATATCATTCGAACATTGTTCGTCGAGCTAGCTAGGAAGAAGGTTACTCTAGCTACTCTGTCGACTGAAAATGGTCGATTGTTACAAGAAGTATTGAAAATTTTGGAAGAAAAAAGTGGTTTGACTTCTATGAGGAGTAGAATCATGGGTCTTCCCATTCAACAACAACTCGTAGTCTTGGCGTGCCTTCTACTTAGTAGTCGCCAACAAGTCTTTAATATGAATGACGTTTATACGAAAGTTTGCAGAATTATTCGAGAACTCAACTTGCCAAGTGTATCATTCTCTCAATTTGTAGATATTTGTGAAACTTCTTTAACACAACATGGAGTCATTCAGATGGAGCGTAAAGCACAAATAGATAAACGTAGAAAACGATGCAGTCTACTTTGTTCATTTGATGAAGCGAGAGCTGCACTTGAGCAATACTCAATTTATTTATCATATATTCAAAACTCACAATAAATAATCTTTACACGTTCGTAACAACCTTCATCCTTTTCAAGAATTTTTCTATCTATCAAGAAACAACAACAAAGTATATGAAAGTCTCAAACGGGTTTCTAAACTATCTCCAAGTTTACATGTGCTGAAGAAGTGACTGCGAATAGGGCTTTGCAAATGTAGATAAAGGACTCTTCAAGCGTATGAAACTTGACATAAAACAAGAATAGCCATGACAACGGAAGGAGCAAATGAACTACAAACTGCAAATACATGTTTTGCCAAAAGATCAGCAGCATCATTAATATAAACTGAATATGTTATTAAATTAGCCGAAAATTTAAAGTTAATAAAATTCAAATATTTCGTGCAAAAATTAATTTTTTGTATTGGGAGAACACAGTTGCGTATAACCGAGATTTTAATTCATCTCAGCTTAACTTCTATTTAAATTGCATTATACTACTTTATCGACTCAGAGACCCTGGAACAATTGTACATACAGCATAAGCAGTGTTGCTCAATTTAAAATTTTATAAAATCATTAGCATCATTATTTCTTACAGAAGAAATTAACCTAAGATATTAATAATTCTTTTTTTTGAAATCAACAATTTTGTTTAATTTTCAGGACTGATTAGTGTTGCTTGGAGTCAGTTTGTCTGGAAATTTGAACAAATAATATTGACATGGAAGTTCATTGAGTTATTGTTGCACAAATAATTTAGTTAAACTGCAAGATAAATTTGTTCCTATTTATTATACTCGAACTGTCCATACTGGAGTTCATATGCATCCTCACCATGGTTTATTTCTACTTTTACTTTGGAAGATAAAGGATATGCCGAGCATGCCAAGACGTAACCAGCTTGCTTTGCTTCCTTTGCCAAAGCAGCTTGCTCGTTGTCTACCTCACCTTCTAAGAGTTTTACAGCACACTATGTATATAAAACTTAGATTGGTTTTAAAAAAATTAAAAATACCAACCGTCATGCAAACACCTGCTCGACAAGAGGAATCTGCGGGAAGGCCAGATGCCTCCATTGCTTCGAGGAGCGTTTCACCTTCTTCAACCTGAATGTTTTTTGACTGATTTTCTCCGTAAAGAACCGTGAGCTCACAGCCTGAAGTACTGCTATAGGACGTTGCCATCTTCCATGCTATCGATGGCTGAGTCTAGCGGATAGTTATTTTTCGGTTCGACGCTATAGAACATGTTATGACTCACTTTTTTCCATGAAAATGAAAACACTTTGTTTAGTCGCCTTTTATTCACTGCACAACGATGCGTCGATTTTGCTAGACCTGTTGTAGAACTGGTTTGATTACAAAATAGAGACGGAGCTTGGAAACAAGTCCTGGGTATCATGGGAGATACCAAGCTAGCACACATTGTGGTGGACTACCAAAGCGTGGGGGGCGGAGTAGTGGTAGAAGCGATTGTGAAGGATGGATAGTTGTCAACGGGTTGCAAAGCTGTTGGCTGGAAACGGAAAAAAAAGAGCGAGTAAAGGCGTTGAAGTTGGTAGAATTATGGTTGAAAGCACAAGGAAGTGAAATAGATGAACTACAGCTTGCGAAACTTGCAAGAGCACTCTTCTTTGCCGTATGGTTGAGTGACAACGAAGTCAGTACTAGTAGAATTATCAAGAAAATGGTTTCCTTTGTTGATCTAGGTGGAAGTAAGTATTTTAGAGCAATTATTGATTGCATATGTTCGCAGTGGCCAAAGTTAGACATGTATCGGTTGGACAAGTTCTATGACCTTTTTACCGCCTGCTTGAACCATGTGGCGGTTGTGGGAGAAAGACTTGGCTGGAGATACAATCAGGTAGAGGAATGTATACAAATACTACGAGAAAAAGTGGTAATACAATGGCGACAGGCTAGTAGAGGTCTTTGCTTGCACTTGTTGGATAGATTCTACGAAGATGTCTTTCGAAAAGCTTTAGCATATTCAGAAGCCAAAAGTGAACCGGAATCGGGAAATTTGTGGCGTTTACTGGAGTTATGTGTTGATGACAACATACAAAAGGACGAATTATTACGAAGTCGTGGAAACGAACGGGTTTTTTTACCGTTGATTGAAGACTGTAAAAGGATAGTTTCTGAGAACCAGCCTTCATCTTTGCGTATGATGAAACTGCTTCAAAGCAAGTTATTTGATTATGCCTCTAAACCAGAGCGCCCAGTGATAGCAAGGAAGAGTCTGTATAAATTGTATCATCGTTTAGACAGCTTGCTCAGCAAAGTTGATGGAGAGATTTGGCGACAGTTAGAATCGGAAGACAATAATAGTCATGGTGGTTATATTAATTCATCTGAAAATGTTCATGGGTTGGATATGAGTGCAGAACGAAATCAACTAGAAGCTGTTGAGAGAAGAAGGTCGGAACGCCTGAAGAAGAAGGCTGAAGACAGTCGTCTCATTGAGAAGGAAGATTTTCAACCGCAACAACAAGTACAAGGTGAAGCAGTTAACGACGTGTCGAATCGAAACAGAAAGAAGGTCCGTTTTTCATTGGAACGGAACGAAGAATATGTCTTGCCTGCTATCAAAAAGAAACGAAATGTTAAACGAAAGAATCTATTGTGGGTTTAGACAAAGAAGACCATGTACTTGAGACGATTATTTTGACAAGTTGTCTTGAAATGTGATTAAGATGTAACATCGACAAAGTTTCGCCTTGATGCCTAGGGAAAAGGATTTCTTTATGCTTTGAAACCTTGTTTACCAGAAAGACAAATCAGAACATAAAAGTTGTTTGAAATATTGACCGTCTGTAATCATTGTCTTCGAATAAGCTTGATGGCTGCTTGTAGTGTGTCTGGTTTGGAAACGGCTTTTCTGATTGCCACCTTTTATCTTCCCTGATAGATAGTAACTAGACACCATTAAAATAAAATATCTTGACAAAGTTCTTTGAGTTTATACATCGCAGCAAGCCATGTCGGAGCCGTGTTGACAGTTCAGATACAAGTACCAGAGACGAGGTTTGTTTTTGTGTTATTTACTCATGGAATAAGAAAAAAGAACTCAGTAGGTAGGAGGACTAAACGAAAGGAGCAATTCGATAAGATAGGGAAGATTTGCATTTCGCCAAATGATATCAACAACATTTAAACAACTTTATACAACGCTATTTCAGCATGCTTTTTGTATATGAAACTTAGTCTTTCCCTGGCAGTTCTCAGCCAGCCTCAACGACTCTTAGATTTGCACCTTATGGCTGTTCCCTTCTAGTTCCTATTTTTTCCAATTGTACTCTACTCCTATACTACCCCTTTTACTCTTTCAAGTTTTAATCTTTTACAGGAGTGACGAAGACGTTTCAATCAACTGCAGTCGTTTTGCGTGCTTGTCCAAATCAAATATCTTGGGTTTACAAGCAGCTCATTTGAAAAACCTATGCTGATAAGTTTTGTGTAAACTCATTTCTTCAATAATTTCACTTTTGAACAAATAAGATATTATATAAAGATTATACAAACAGTCCGTGACGAGAGCAAAACCCCTTTGGTTTACACAACGAAGGCAGCAGACATACTATTTCAACCTTTACTATTGAACTGTCTTCTACAGGTTCGGTACGGCCATTCTAATACAATAAGTGGCCACTGAAAACCTTTGAACGCTTCAAAATAGAATGCTTGGCTATTCACTTTATCACGTTGACCTATACTCCATGGCTTGTTCCTGTTCTCCAATTTTGTCACCTCAAGCATTGGGAGATATGCACCTATTGCACCACAACATGGCTTTTGTTACAAGCTATGCATTGGATAAAAAGGAGATTCAACGAGTTTCCCAATATTCTTTTTGTAAAAAGCGACGCTTAAATACTTGTCCATCACGTGCTGGAGTACTACAACGACGATGCTTTTCACCATTGGCTGGTACAGACTTTCCTCAGTCTCCAGACCCCTGTGGAGAAAAAGACAAAGGCGCATTTCCAAAAGAAAAACCTTCTTTTATTAAAAGAATCTTACACTTTCTTGGGTACGATGGAGTGAGACCAAGAATGAGTGCAGCGCAAGTCGTGAAAACCTATGGTTTGGCTGCTGTGTTGTCTTATGGTGTATTTGATGCAATTACTTATTCTTTGTCTTTTATTATTGCGTTGATTGGATTTGTTAGAACTACTGGAAAGTCACTCACTTGGAAGACTTTTCCGGTTGTTTTTGGTTTGATGTGGGGCATCAACAACTTTTCAAGGCCCTTTCGAGTTGCAGGAGCACTATTTTTAGCACCAACCATGGATAAATACGTGGTTCAACCTCTTAGAAACAAGATTGCTTCCATAAAACGGTCTTCTGATTGATGATAGTGTTTTCAGTAAAAGGTTGTTTATTAAAACGAGAATTTAAAGGCTCGGAGGATTTCTCATAGGAAAATGTCTCTTTCCTTTTGGGTATTATTAAAGTGGACACAAAGCATCCAGAACGTTAACAGCTTTTTGTGACAAGTACTCATGTCTATAATACAAGATTGGTTTATCAATACACCACCAGTAACAAGAGCCTATGTTATCCTGTCCTCTACTATCACCATTCTATGTTCTTTAGACATTTTAACCCCTATGAAACTTTATCATAGTTGGGAGGGGGTAAAGAAGTATGTTAGTTTTGCTGTTTTGTTTACCATTTACAAAGCAAGAAATTAGGTTTCAAGTTTGGCGCCTTTTTTCCAACTTTTTCTATTTTGGCCCTTTTGGACTAGACTTTTTATTTCACATGTTCTTTCTTTATCGTTACTGCAAACTCTTGGAGTTGAACACTTTTCGAGGTCGTTCTGCGGACTTTGTTTTTATGTTGTTCTTTGGTGGAGTGCTTTTAATCTGCTTATCCATATTTACACCGTCTATTAAGTTCTTGGGGCCAAGCTTAATGTTTATGATGGTATATGTATGGGCCAGGAGAAACGAACATCAACTGATGAACTTTCTTGGGCTATTCAACTTTCGCGCACCTTATTTGCCTTGGATATTTTTAGGGTTTTCGTTCTTATTGGGAACTTCTCCGGTGACAGATATTCTTGGTGTCATTGCTGGACACTGTTACTACTATTTTGAGGATGTTTATCCACAACTCAGTGGTGGTAGTCGTTTATTGAAAACTCCTGCTTTATTATATTGGATGTTTGGAGACTGGAATCGTTTGCACGAAACAGAACGTTCTTGGAGAATACAAAGAGAGCTGAATAATATGCAACAGCGAGGTTGGGATTTGGCAGCACCTCCGTTAGCAAATGAAATGGCATTGTAATAGATATAAGAGTTTTCTGTAAATAACCTACCCGAAAGAAAATAAATTGTTTGTTTGGGTATTTATGAAGCTCCAGCGAGCCATTTTACTGGATCGAATCATTTCTTCTGTAGGCGCTGGTGTAAAATGGATGCAACCTGTATCTTCTTGATAATCAGGAGGTGCACTGATTGCTCCAGCAACTCGAACAGCGTACTCCAAGACGGAAGAAACAGTGGGTTTATTCCCCACAAGAGCACCCTTCCAAAGGGACTTGGCTTCTTCTAATTGTTGATGTAGCGTTTCACTGGCTTGATGTAAAGTTTCTAATAGTAAAGTAACGTTCATATCCAATTGTTCTTGTTGCTCAAGTAAACTATCGAGGTGTTGTTGTCGTTGCCTATGAGTCTCCACTATAGTGAAGAAGAGAACAGTCAACTTTATACGAAAAATAACAACGGTATTCTTACATTCTGCTATAATTTCTGACCATTTTGTTTGTAAACCATGTAATTGTTCCAAATGGCTCTCCACATGGGGAGTGCTTTGTAGGGGGGGTCTTGTATGCAAGTTCACAAGTCGTCTTTAAAAAGGAAAATAACTGTTACCTTGAACTTGTTTTTACTGCAAGTGAACAAAATAGTTGTTCACAAGTTTTTCGAAGTTGTTGTAACCAGTCGAGTGCTTGGTTCACTGGTGACTCGAGTGACATACCAATCGTCTGGGCACATATGTCTCTCAATCCCCAAAAACAAATTTCAAACGGCCTCTTTTAAATGTTCTTCCAACCATAATAAAGTTTGTACCCAAGAGTCTTCTGATGTTGGGGACTCAGAGAGTGAATGGTCTGAATTAGGATACCATAGTAACCTGGTTGGGACTTTCTGAGAAGTCAATATCTGATACCATTCCATTCCTTGTGAGGGAGGTACCCTACGATCACTACCTCCTAACAACATCAAAGTAGCAGCTCTACATTGCTGCACATAAGAAATAGGAGAATGTTTCCACATTCGTTGTAAGATATCCGAATTTACGGCTAAGAAAGGCTTCGATTTTTGACTTGGCAATCCCAATTCTGTAAAGCACCAGTCACGAATATCCGTACTAGCATGCATTGAAACAATATTGGTGACTGGATTACGTAACACTGCAGTTCGAAAGAAGGATGGATATTGACTTGTGAGATGAGCACCTAAGAATCCTCCATGACTCCCTCCAATCACTCCAAAAGCATCTCGACTGACAGAAGCAACTTTGTCACAAGCCCAATGGATGGCAGCAACACATTCATCTACATCTTGATAACCAATTTTACCAATCAGACTTGTTAAAGCTCTTTGTCCTCTACCAAGGGATCCTCTGTAGTTAACCATGACTATCGCATATCCCCTCAATGCTAAATAAGCAACTCCTAACTGAAACTGAATCAAATGAGATGAATGAGGTCCTCCATGTGGAAAACATAGCAGACGTATTTTCCTATTGGTTTGTCGAGGATAAACAACAAATGCTTGAAAAGTCTCTTCATCAGCTCCTTCCACTGAAATGTATTTCACTGACTGGAAATCAGACTGATTGGCATCGGATGGATTTCTTTCATGAGACAAACGTAAATCGGTTGGTTTCATCCATCCCAACTCTCCCGACAAATCCAAAGCACTTGACAATTTTACTCGATCAGAAAAGTGATTCCCATGGAGTTTCATCCAGAATAGACAAGAAGAAGAGACTGGGGTACTTGAACTGTAAAGAATGGCATCACAAGTGACATCCAATAGAAAGACATTTCCTTCACCATTGTCTCCAACGTCCAAACGTTCAACTTGAGCAGACATCATCTCATCAGCAACAATGTTGGATATTTGCAATATTACTGACTGGGAATCCCAAATACTATCCATTAGCAAAGTATTGGCATTCAGCCAAGGATATAATGGCAATGCATGTGAATAGAGACCAGGAAACTCATGAATACTTGAACGATGAGGAACCCAATCAATCAATGTCTTGAGCTTGTTATCTTTCCAATGGATAAGCCGCAGCATACAAGTCGCATTGTGTACATCTTGCGGTGTCTTTGGTGTTGTAAGATAGACAATGATATCATTATTGGGATGAAACCGCGGCGAACGAACGCAATAGTCAATTTGATTGTTTGGATCGGTCAAAGGTCTTATTTGTACTTTCAGTTGGTCTTGTGAGTACAATAATTCTCCCAAAAAAAGAATGGAAGGTCGATTATAACAATATTTGATTCCTAAAGGATAGGATTCCTACAAATGTTCATTTCTTTTTATCTTTCATAACAAATTTGTTACTCCACTTACCAAATATCGACCAATGAATACCAGTTGTTTGCCATTCGGTGAAAACTGTGGTTCTGATACAGCCATATTCTCATCGATACCTTGAACGCGATGAATTTTGTACTCTAACAAGTCTAAACAGAACAAAGCTGCAGGTTTCTTTCCTGTATAGGTCTCACCAAAATCAACTTGTTTCACAAATTGATCTCCTTGCTTTTCTTCTGGTTTGGCTTCAGCAAAACAAGACACGCTAGGAATGGTAGGTTGCTCTGCAACATAAAGTACCTTGTCTTCTTGAGGAGACCAACTTACTCCACCAAACCATTCATCCATATAGAATGACCCATGAAGTTTGTCACTGCATAATAAAGTCTTTTCTAAAGTTTCCTTATTCCATATTTCTACTCTTCTGGAAATAACACCGCCATTGCGAGCATCCTTTGAAGATGTTTGATAAAACTTTATGAACCGTGTAGCTGAAGGGCTCCAACAAATATTGACACAGTCTTCTTCTAAGGATGCTATAGTCGAATGAAACTGGTTGGCACTGGACTGTCTGTGAATTCGTTGAAATACCCGTTGTTTTTCTCGAAGAGGGTCCCGAATTGACCATAAGCTCGAAAATACTGAAGGGTTACCATTATTTCTGTGAAAGTTTGCTTGGACAACAGAAGGTGCGTGATGACACAGATAAGAAAACAAAGAGGCTGGTGCCGTTTCCAATACTAGGCCACCGAGATCTCTAGTCAATATGGAATCCATACTATAAATTACCAACTATCAAAGCTTAGCTACCACTTGGTGCTTGAGTTTTGTTTCCCTAGGCCATAAGGTCCCCAATGACTACAAACAAATGCTCATCGATCTATTTTGCCCATCGTCTTTAATCGACTAGAAAGAAGACGCAAGTGGGTCTCTATCATATGATCAGATCTAAACACCATATCAAGCAATTCTTTTGTAATTGGTTAAAATTTCATCAAAGAAGCCATTTTACAGTTTCCAGGAATAAGAGTAAGTATATGTTTGCCACTAATGAAACAAAGATAGAACGTAAACTCTGATGCACCGACTTGCAGTGTCTGTGAGAAAGTTCAGCTACAACATTAACAGCATTTCTAATATCAGTTCTCCTCCTATTCTTCCTTTCTTAGTCATTATTCGCTAGTAACTCTATTTATCAATCTTGCTTTCCCCCTAATTTAGATATTACCAGCATGTAATCCTTTGATGCTTCAGATTTACCGACTAGGTCAAGAACAAATGTCCCTTTTAAATAAATACATTCATTACCATTCTATTGTACAGTTATTTACAACGGCTTGGCTTGCGGTGGAAAACGCTTTTCTAGAGAAATGTCATAGGAAGCAGCAGTCCTACCCTATTTCTACGAGGATATTTCTTTTTTCAAAGAGTGTGCACATTCCATTGGACACTCAAAATATAGAATGGATATTCTTTTTTTTAAAGCTGTCAACATGGGCAGCATTTCATCTTCTTTTCTTCTTTCTGAAAGTAGGCCCATGTCCATTGGATCATGAGAACATGGCATGATTGCTCTTCCTTTAATAGACTGTCGCTAGGACATACATATTAAATAGGGAGAGTCAACCACCCCATCCTGTCATTCATTGGTGTTTGAGATGTCGCTATCAGAGGATTTGGAGCAAGAAAAGTCAACAGTGCTAGATATCGTTGATGAAACTGAAAAGAATAATGAAGCTAAATACCATGCTGCTCATGGTGCTCTCCTCCGAGCAGTAGAAGCAGGGAAGGAGATAACAGATGATATGAAAGAAAGCGTCTTTGAGGTTCTGGATGAACTGAAGGAAGAATATGAGAAGCAACCTGGTAGGAAGGTTGCTGCTTCTGGTATATTTCGAAATCCAAAGCATTTCATGTGGTTTCTTGCTATATTTGCAAGTATTGGAGGTTTCTTATATGGTATTGATATTAGCTTGATTAGTGGAGCTCTGCTTTTTATGAAAGTGGACTTGCACTTGGATACTGCGCAACAATCACTAGTGTCAAGTGGAATGTCCTTAGGGGGTGTTGGAGGTGCTCTGATGTAAGTAAAATATTTTGAAATAGAGTGTCACAAGGATTAACGTTGTGAATAGTTCGATGCCTGTAAATGAACTTGTTGGCAGAAAGTATAGTATTATTTTTGCCTGTATCCTATACACGGTTGGAGCTATTCTCGAAGCAGCAGCTCACAATTATGGTACTATGGTTGCTGGTCGACTTATCTTGGGAGCTGGTGTGGGATTAGAAGCAATGACTGTACCGACTTATATTGCTGAGTGTTCACAAAAGAGACGAAGAGGAGGCATCGTTTCTTTGTATCAAGTTCTTATTACTTTTGGTATTATGGCTGGATTTGTTGTTAATGCAATATTCGTCAATGTTCCCGGCAATTGGAGGTTTATGATGGGATCCTCTCTTCTCTTTTCAACTATTCTTTTGACAAGTGCTTTCCTATTTCCAGAGAGTCCTCGATGGCTTATGAAGAAACAAAGGCGAGTAGATGCCTATGCAACGTGGACGAGTATTCGTGGATTCGATCAAGAAGAAGAGAAACTGGAGTTTGCAATTATGGAAGAGGTAGTTATTGCGGAACGAGAAGCTTCAAAAGGCCGTTTTCTCTATCTTGATTTTATTCGAATTCCTCATTGTAGAAGAGCTGCGATTCATGGTATTCTTATGATGGTATTCCAACAATTCTCTGGAAATAATTCAATGACGTATTTCTTGGGAACCATGTATCAAAGTGCAGGATTGAGTGCAGAAAAGTCGGTCTACATTAGCATTCTTGGCGGTGGTACGATGTTTTTCTCGACAATTCCTGCAATTTACTTGATGGACAAGTTTGGAAGAAGACCTTTGCTATTAATTCTGGTTCCTGGCACTGTAGTTGGTTTAATTATAACGGGATTCTCATTTTATGCAACAAACACTACTTCCTTACTTGTGGCATATACTATTGGTGTTGTTACTTATTATGCATTTTGGGGATCTGCTTTAGGTCCTACCCCATGGGTCATGAACTCGGAGATATACCCCACTTATATTCGCAGCTATGGAATGAGTTTAGGAACGCTGTCCAATTTCCTAGGCAATTGGATAACAACTTATGCATTCTTACAAATGTTGACTGCTATGACGAAACCTGGTACCTATGTTGGGTTTTATGGGGGCATTACTGTCATTGGTTGGTTCTACTTCTTATTCTTCACCCCAGAAACCAAGAACTTGACGTTGGAAGAGATTAAAGCAGTATTTTCCAAGTCATGGTTGGAAATTGCAAAAGCGAACATGGAAGACTTTTCCTATCACTGGCACAAGGAAAAAAAGACCAGTTCAACAGGAGTCGACAAACTAAGTGTGTTGCTACGGTTTGTGTTGTTACTGAGTGCTGCAAGTTGTGTTGTTTATTGCTTGAGTGAGATGGCTTCTAATATTGTTTTATCGAATTTAAATAAAAATGATATGATTGAAAATAATTTTCATGAGCGTCTTGAATATGGACAAAGCAATGATACTGTTTATTTAAGCTGTTTTGTTTTATAGCCTTGATATTTTACGTAGGCCTTTTTTGATTTCAAGTATGGTATGGATTGCCGTGCATCATTATTTCAGCTTGCACATCATTGGCCAAGTAGGAATCAAGCTGAAGAGGAAGGTTACAGATTGTTTACTTTTATTTCCATTCCAACGGATCTAGAAGGACCATTGATAGTTAGAAAATGAAATGCATTGAAAGCTTTTTTGATTTGATCATTGGTCATCCATGACATCAGCGAACAGGAATGGTGCTAATTCTGGACAGCAACCCAGTGAACGAGAACAAGTAGCTCACTATTATGGACAAGTTTTAAAAACTAATAAAGACCTTGTAGCTTTTAGTTGTTGTGGTCAAGTAAAAGCACCAGATGTACAGAGAAATGTTTTGAAACAGCTGCCACAAGAAATTATGGAAAAGTCCTATGGGTGCGGAGCCTGTATACCACCAGCTTTAGAAAAGACCGTGGTATTGGATCTAGGATGTGGAACAGGAAGTGATGCATACGTTTGCAGCGCACTGGTAGGTCCAGAAGGGAAAGTTATAGGAGTTGACATGTTGGAGTCGTCACTACAAATAGCTAAAAAGTTCCAAGCACAGTTAGCAGAGAAGCTACTTGGACAGAAATCGAACGTTGAGTTTAAGCAAGCTTATATTGAGGATCTAGCATCGGCAGATATTGCAGAGAAGAGCTGTGATATTGTTATATCCAATTGTGTTGTTAATCTTATACCGAATAAGGTATGCATTAGTAATTCATGTATATAGATGGAGCTTATGAGTTGTGTAGGAGGCAGTTCTTCGACAAGTTTTTCGGGCTTTGCGTGATGGAGGAGAGTTTTATTTTAGTGATGTTTATACGGATAGAAGGCTACCAGGAGAGATAAGAGAAAATTCTTGCTTTTTTGCGAATGCCTAGGAGGTGCCTTATATTTGGAAGACTTTCGCCAGTTGTGTGAAAAAGTTGGTTTTAAAGATGTGAGATTAGTGGAGAGCCATTCGCGAGGATATCAGATAGAAGATGATAATATTCGATCCAAACTAGGAGATACTCAATTTTTTCGTGTACATTTCGAATGTTTCGTGTAGATTCTTTGGAGCTTTCTAGAGAAGATTATGGAGAATCTGCTCAGTATCGAGGCACTTTGACAGAATGTCCTGATAAGTTTGTTTGGGATATGGAGATGGTGTTTCCTCAAGGCAAATGGATTTCTGTGGATGGAAATACCGCAGAGATGTTGAGGAAGTCTCGGTATTCTAAACATTTTCATCTCAGTGAAAGAAAAGCTCACAAGGGACCTTTTCCCAGTGAATGCAATAGTAGCACTTTAGTATCATTTGTTAGAAAAACACAACAACTGTCTAGTAAAAGTTGTTGTCAATGAGGGATTCCAAGTTTGTTTTGTGATAAAGTATTAGTTTCACCAATGCGTAATGTCTTATAGCTGTACTGTTTCAAAAATGCTTTTTTAATGTATTTCATTCTTATATCGTTCCATTGTAAAAGTTTCTGTATAAACAGAAGCAGTTTGCAATTCATGAAGAGGAGCGTGAGGGGGCCAAGAAGCATCCGAATGATACGCTTTTTCCTTCACTGAGGGAGGAGGGCAGTCAGAGGAAAGGAAACAACGGGTTGTGCGGGTCGTTGGGTGTGAGACCAAGACGCTAGAATGGTGGTTTATCAAAAGGGACTTGTTAACATGTTGCAAAAGTCGTTGAAGGAATTCAAAGATATTGTTCGAGCAGAAGGAATCAGAGAAGAATATACCAAGAATGAATACTTTACTACCAAAGGGGATAAAATCCGAGTGAATAGAAGCAACGCACAGTACCGGAGAAAGGCTAGGAAAGTATGGAATACGGTGAATATTCTTTTAGAGAGACAATCGAGAGGATTTTAGAAATACTCTGCCAACATAGCATTATTTGCTAGTGGTGGAAACTGTGAACATTGTGAAAATAAATGGATTGTTTCATCTTCGGAGCTATTGGAAAAAGGGGTAACGTTGCACTGTGAAATATAAATATATCCTGTGGTGTAATTAGAACGACACAAGAAAATGAAAAATAAGGTTATTCCTTTACAGGAAACAACTATTCCGCAAGAAGTTAACGCGAGCAAGTTACGGGCTTGTATGGTGTGTGGTTTAGTGAAAACTTTCAATCAGTTTGTTGTGTACGGTTGTGAAAACTGTCCTGGTTTGATTGACACTCGTGCCACAGATAGAGAACGGGTAGCAACGGTGACGACAAGTTTATTTTCAGGGTAAGATTGACTTTAGGAATAACTTAATTGTGAACTGAAAGTGAAGAAGACTTATTTCTGTGACAAAGCCTTTAGATAGCTGGGTTGCAAAGTGGCAACGAGTTTCTCGTCTTGTGCCTGGTTGTTATGCAATTGCCGTACGAGCAGCACTTCCAGAAGACCTTATAGAAGAGTTGGAAGAGAAAGGAATTCAAGTTCCTCGTACCCGTGCAACTGCTGCCGCTTACGAGTAAGTTCCTTGTCGTAACATAGACTAGTGTTTATTTTGGAAAAGAGTGTAGACTCTGTATATTATAAAATAATTTCTCTTAGATTTGCTGCAAACGCTCTTTTTTGGATAAAACTCGTTCTTTGACCTCACCATAAGGGCTATGAAGTTTTTCTAACAAATTATAACGAACTCTTCCAATTGACTCCCCTTCTGCGGTTGCGAATAAAAGAAGCATTGAACGATGACCCTATTTTACAAGAATATGAAAATGGCGCTCACACGTTTCCCACTTAACACTTACCATATAGGTTGCTATCGAGTCCCTTGCCATATTAGTTGCCCACTCACTTCATTCGTTTATTAGGGTTGTTCAACAAAAAAGTGCAGATAGTACTTACTGTCTACTTATATCCGGGTGTCCTGTTCCTACATACTTTGCTTGTAAATGTTCTAGTTGAGAATAAAGGTTTTGTTGTGGATGTGTTGCCATTTCCTTTTGTTCCAAAACCTACCACATGGTTTCCAAATCAGTCATTATGCTGACGATTGAAATGGTTGCAACGTGATTAACTGTTTGAACTACAATGAGCAAATATTCAAAGTCGGCAAATATATTAAATAGTATTTCCTCGTTATATCAACTCATTTGTCCTTGATTATTTGCTATATTGAATACCACTTTCACGAGATGGATAAAGAAACACTCATTGTTTTCCGTTTATTTGTCATTACTATGTTACCATGTATCATTCATTGTCATTTCATCAACAAGATTCATATTTTCCCCTATGCAATCTCCTTCTCCATAGCACAAACAAAAACATATCTTTGTGCGTGCCCAGTTGTATTTAGTAAGGTCTCTTGTTCGAGATAATGGAAAATACCATCAAAGGACAATATATCCTGTAAATAATAAATTTCACTCCCTAAAGCAACACATTCTCTCATCATGGTCCATGAAGGCATTGATTCTAGTAACAAAAGAAGAGATATTTCCTGCTTTTGGTTCAGTAAATCATACTTAGAGTTCAAAAGCATTTTGTGTTTCGTTTCTTATCCAATATGCACTCTATTTTGTTGAAAATCATGATCTCCCACAACTTTCCTTTTCTTATGCTATTGGCTTTCTTTTCCATTTTCAGTTGACGAAGCATTCTCATGGGTCACAGCATTTCCTTCTATCGGTTCCATCTTCACGTCTTCTAAATAGTCCTCACACTCCTCCATAAATCGCTTGAGATACCTTTCAAAGTACTTTTTCAATTGATAAGAATGGTCCGTCGATTCTTTGTAATAATTTCTCATGGTCTTCCAGATCTCTGGCCATTGTTTGTTTTCTACAACCTTTTTAAATCCTCCTCTTTGCCTAACTCCCTCACATAATGCATAGAAATCAAAAGGTTTCCCTCGAAACATAGGAATGGATTCCATTGGTTGGGAACGAGCAGCCCAAAAAGCTTGCAACTGACGCACGAATCTTTCCTCTTCTTCACACACTCGAACAAAAGGTGGCGCTGAAGGTCTTTCTTTTCGGATCCCACCAAAACGATCTTTACCAGGTTTTCGTCCTGCTTTCACTTTAGAAGCCAATTTTGGAGTCAATCGACGTGATAGGCCTCCATGTCCATTGGTATCCATTAGATTTTCTGCAAACACAGGATGATACTTTGCAACTTCAGTATCGTCTATCGTCTCATAGACATCTTGGTTTGTTAACTGAGATGCTTGTAGTTCTGATTTCCTAATCGACTGTATATGTTCTGTCCACTGGTCTTGAGACTGAACGGACTGAATAGCTTTCACCAACTCATAAGCCAAACTGCCCTTTTTGACACCATTAGGATTGCACATGAAACATTTGTAGTCACTTTCTATGATTTTATCCCATTCTACAGCATTTACTCCAATGCAGTATTTATGGGACCAAGTCTTACAAATGGAACATTCCACCATATCACCGGTATCTACCTGCCAACCACAGGCACAACGAACAATATCCGTTCCTAAACATAATCATCGGTACTGGTCTCATTTGAACAAATGTGGACATTGAAACTTACGTTGTGTCTCTGTTGGATGCTTATCGAGTTCAAGATAGATTATTTTACCATTCAACATATCATTACTGACAGATATCGAACGTTGTGAAGATTCCAACAATTTATTCACCAGAGATGGTTTCAAAATGGATACTACTGAAGTCTGATCCATGGATATTCGAAACATTTCTTCCTTAAGCTTTCTAATATTGTCATGAACGATATTTGATGGTTTCCAAGCACTGTTCTTTTGCAAAAGAAAGGCTGCATGCATAGCACAGGAATTCCAAGTACCTATCTGCCAGGTAACTTGAGCAAGTGATACCCTTATGAATAAACCTTCATCTAAAATAATGGAATGCTCCTCTGTTTTTTGATTATACGAGACAATCGTTCCCCATTTCCATACAGTCATACCATCATGACCACAAGTAGCAAGTTTTATGGTGTAACCTACAAGTTTCTCGGGATTCATTTCTTCTTGTTTTATAGTGGTGGAATCACCGCTTTGTTGATCTTCTATGGCCTTGCGTTGTCTTTCATAAGGTAACAAAATTTCATGATAGATATGCTGCAAATAACGTGGACTAGTATAAGGTGAGCGATAGAGAGATAACTTTTTTCTTATGGTGTTCCAACGGTCATATAAAGTGACAAACTATGCACAGATATGAGTGGAAAACTATCATTCAAATAAAACTGTTTCTTACTTCATAACCACCTTCAAAGATATATACGTTGATGAAAAAGTCTGGAAGAAACTTTTCAATAGGAATAAAACCAACTTTACAGGGAATTCCCTTTTCTTTTGCTGGTGGCCAATAGTTTCCGAGTTGTACATAATATGCAATGATATCATAAATCAAGTCATTTTCGAAGTTTCCTGGCTTTCTATTACTTCTATAAAGTTCTGAACAATACACAGACATGTCACAACAATACAATATTCACGACGAAATAATGAATGTGGCAATTGGTATTTAGAAGAAAGTACAGACTTTGTAGAGCACGACAAAAGAAAACGGGTTGTAAGGAGATAGTTATCACGTGCCACCACTCAATAAGGCACTGGTGACGCTGCTATCAATGTAGGTTGACTAGAGAAACCTTTTCCAATACAGCCTAGTCAGTGTGGTAATGGTATAAGACTTGTGTTCTCAATGAAGAAGACACGGTCAATGGCCACAATAAGAAACGATGTTCCGCGAGTTGTACCCATTTTCATGTTTCTGCTATTGATAAGGGTGATGTATTCTCTTGTTGTTTTTTAAGAATGTTACAATAAACTTGAAAGAACAGAGTGTCGATTAAAATATGTCACAAGGTCTTCAACTAGCTTATACTGTCTTTTCTAACACAGTTTTCAACTTCTTATAGGTTTTAATTGGACCTGGAACTAGACCAATGTTTTGCTTTTTTTGAAAAAATGGACTGAAATAAGAATGAATGCTTTATAAAACGTTTCATTGCTCGTGCCTCCTCACCTACCTGCATCTCTATAAATGTATTAGAGTTCATCTTGTAATATCAGGTCAAAAAAACACAGCTTATCCACATGCTGCACAAGTCATCTAGATAATACGCTCATTGCTTTAAAGAGACCATGAATATTCTACCTTATAATCATCAGGCCATAATAAGACATTCTTATGCTTTTACAAATATTCAACATTTACCATGAATAGTATAGGCTAGTCATTACAATCCATCGTATTAGGGCTATTAAGAGAAAAGGTTCCCAATTCACAAAAAGAACTATTTTCGATGTCTGTTGGTCAGTTGTTGGGAACATAAACCGACGCTCTTGGACAAAAATTAACTAGTCAACTTTGGTGAGCAGAGGAAACAGCAAAAAATGACAGCTGCTAGTAACACTGACAAAAGTATTCGGTCAACAGAGAAGAGCAATAGAATGCTTTTGCCGCAGACTGTAAGACCTAAACACTACAAACTGTTCTTTGAACCGGAATTGGAGTTTCCTTCCCAGCCTTCGACAAACTCTGAAGGCCAATCAGGAAAGAAGGATTTGCAGTTTCAGGGAAGTGTTGACATTGCATTGGAAGTCAATTCCCCTGTTGAGTAAGTGGTGAAAATAATTATTGTATAACGAAAGTTTCATGTATTTGTCTAGCACCGTGACACTTCATGCACTGGAACTTGACTTGAAGGAGGCCTGGCTGACTGTAAACGCTAATAAGAAGGTTACAGTAAAGAATATATCCTACGACGAAGAACAACAGACAGCTACACTCCATCTTACAGAACCTTTAAAGTCTGGAAACGATGTATCTCTTCACATCGACTTTGTTGGTACTTTAAACGATAAAATGGCGGGATTTTATCGTTCTTCATATAAATCGAGTAGTAACGGTGATACACGATACATGGCTACTACACAATTCGAACCAACTGATGCAAGAAGAGCATTTCCTTGTTGGGATGAGCCAGCTATAAAAGCAAACTTTGAAATTACTTTAACAGTTCCTCCAGATAGAGACTGTCTCAGTAATATGAATGCAGTTTCAGAACATATTAATGAGAAAGGAAAGAAAGTTGTTCGTTTTGAAAAGACACCAATTATGTCTACCTATTTGGTTGCTTTTATTGTTGGAGAATTTGATTATATTGAAGATACTACGAAAGAAGGTATTCGAGTTCGAGTTTATACTCTGAGAGGCTCATCACATCTCGGCCAGTTTGCATTGCAAGTGGCAGTGAAAACTTTATCTTTCTTTGCAGAATTCTTTGATATTGCCTATCCTTTACCAAAGATGGATTTGATTGCCATTCCTGACTTTGCAGCAGGTGCAATGGAAAACTGGGGTTGTGTCACATTCCGAGAAGTTGCATTACTCATTGATCCATCCAATTCGACTACACTTTCTCGTGCTCGAGTTGCTGAAGTTGTTGCTCATGAACTTGCTCATCAGTGGTTTGGTAATCTAGTCACGATGGAATGGTGGACACACTTGTGGCTCAATGAAGGTTTTGCAACTTGGGCAGCCGATTTGGCTGTTGATCAAATGTTTCCCTCTTGGGGTACATGGATGCAATTTGTTAGTTCTACTTTTGCAGCCGCCTTACGATTGGACTCTCTACAATCATCTCATCCTATTGAAGTGGAAGTAGCAAAGGCAGGTGACGTGAATGAAATATTTGATGCCATTTCCTATTGCAAAGGAGCATCTGTCATAAGAATGTTGGCAAATTATCTATCTTTAGAATCATTTCAAAAAGGCTTACAAGTTTATTTGAAAAGATTTAGTTATAAAAACGCTGGAACTGATGACTTGTGGAATACTTTGCAGGAAATTTCAGGCAAACCAGTATTTTCATTGATGAGTGTATGGACTCGTCAAACTGGATATCCTGTGATAGAATTAAAACCCTCTGAAAACAACAAGTTTTATTTGAGCCAACAACGTTTTCTTTCAAGTGGTGCAATGGAGCAAGACACTGACAGCGTGTGGTTTGTTCCCATCAGTTACATATCTTGTTCCAATTCAACACAAGTCAAAAGTTATCTGTTGAAGAAAAAGGAAGAAGAATTACCAGATGTGCAAGGTAGAAATGAGAAATGGCTCAAACTGAATGTCAATCAGTCAGGAGTCTATCGGGTGAATTATCCTTCAAGTATGTGGGAAGCATTTAGGAAACCGATCGAAGAGTGTCAGATTACTTCTACTGATCGCTTGGGACTATCAATGGACTCTTTTGCTCTTTGTCGCGCAGGATTATTACCCACAAGTGCATCTTTACAGGTAATGTCTTCATTCTACAAGGAAAAAGATTATACTTGCTGGGTGGATTTGATAGCAAACTTTGAAAGTTTACATTCTGTGTTCAGTTGCGGAGATGTTCAGTTGCAGAAAATGTTGGAAGCTTTCTTTTCTCATATTTTGAAGCGTATTTCGCAGTCATTGGGTTGGACGCCTCAGAAAGATGAAGACCATCTTACTTCATTACTTCGACCCAAAGTACAAAGGGCCATGGTAGATTATAAAAATGAGGAAGCTTTATCAACAGCCAAACATTTATTTGAACAAATGCTAAAGAGTCCTAATGCAGTGGTAGCTGATCTTCGTTCAGTTGTGATGGCAGCTGCCATTTCACAGGGTGGCAGAGAAGAATTTGAACAAGTGAAAAGTATTTTTGAGTCGGCCACTCTGAATGAAGAGAAAGTTCGTTGTTTACAAGTCATGGGAATGACACCTGATACTACCATCGTGAAAGATGCATTAGAGTGGGGTTGGAATCATGTTCGTTATCAAGATTTTATCTACTTGGTATCTTCAGTTGCTACGAATCCGAAATGTAGTCTCCTTATTTGGGAATATTTGAAAGAGAAATGGAGCCATTTGTATGAGCGCTATGGAAAGGGCAACTTTATGTTGACGAATTTTGTTTCGGTGTGCACGAGAAGTTTAAATACAGAGGATCAAGCCAAAGAAGTGGAAGCATTCTTCAAGGACAAGAGTGTTGAAGGCTGTGAACGAACCATTCGACAAAGTATTGAACGTATTCGAATTTCAGCAGCATGGTTCAAACGAGATGAACGAGAATTGAAAGTTTGGTTGCAACAATATCTACAACGCCATCAGTTATCCATTGGTGGTCAGTAGGATGGAAAGTTTTTTGTTTTTGTGAGTAAAATATTGTTTTGTTTGTTAAAAGAAACCACGAGAAAAGCGCCACAACATCTACGCCAATGAGAAAATGTGAACGATCAAAGGGTCAATTGTCATTCAGGGCGTTCCATTGTCGTAATATAAAACCTTGCAAATGGGACAAACGAGGTTAGAGTTGGTAAAGTTTGGAAAACCTCAAGAAGAAGGTGTACTAGTGCTTCATCATGATGCGCCCATCCCTCAACCACAGCCTTCTCAAGTACTCGTCAAAATGACTTATGCACCCATTCATCCAGCTGATCTGTTTACAATAGTGGGTTTCTATCCAGGTGTACGTGCAGTGGTAGAAAAGAAACCTGGATTTGTTCCCGGTTTAGAAGGTTGTGGGGTGGTTGTTGCACAAGGGGAAGGAGCAACCATACCAGTGGGTACTAGAGTGGTGCCTTTATTAGGAGAAGAAGCCGGAAGTTGGCAACAATTTGTTTGTGTCGACTGTAAAATGTGCATATGTGTTCCTGATGATATTGATGATAGGGTTGCTGCGCAGTTGTTTGTGAATCCTCTGACAGTGGTAGGGTTGTTCAAGCAAGTTGAACGTTTTGTTGATCTTTATGAGAATCCATGGATTTTACAAACGGCAGCAAACTCAACTTTAGGTCGACTGGTTATTCAATATGCTAGACATGTTTCTGTTCGAACAATAAATATTGTTCGTTCTCAAGAATTGGTAGAAGAGTTGGAAGCTTTGGGAGGTGACGTCGTTCTGTCAGAAGAGCAAGATAGTCAATGGAATGAGAAGGTTTGGAAAATTACCAATGGGAGTGGTGTTTCTGCAGTATTGGAGACTGTTGGTTTAGAAATTGGGACCAAAGCAGCCTCATGTTTACAACAAGGTGGATTGTTTTTAGCATATGGTGCACAAAGTGGAAAACCTGTACAAATTAGTAATTCAGACTTAATTTTCAAAGATATTACTTGTAAAGGCTTTTGGTTGTCTCGTTGGTTTTCAAAGCAACCGCCACATGTTGCTGAAGACTTGTTTGATTTGTTTCGCAAACAAGTATTTAACCCAAGTGTTCAGGCAATACTTCCTTTGAACAGATACTTGGAAGCTTTTCGCATGCAACGTGAGAAGAATCGTAGAGGAAAGATATTGTTCTCGTTACAGGATTTAGAGTAGAACAATTTTTAATAGTTGAACATGCAACGAAAAAAGGTGTCATGAAGGATGATGTGGTTTGTTTTAACAGGTTACAGAACTTTGTATAAAAAGACAAATAATATTTACAAGGCAGCCAAAAATAAAACGTCATCAGGCAAACATTCCCGAAATGAACGCAAAGAAGCCTTCAACTCCAAAGAAACTACTATAAGAAGCCTTCAACTCTGTGCAAAGATATTGTTGATGCTTTGTGTTAATAATACTCTGTAGGAATCCGCAGGTCGACCGGGGTAGTTTCTATATGCAGCAACTCCTGGTCACATTCACCTTGAGCAAGTATAAAAACATTCTGAAGAGAGCCAACACACAAAGAACGATCTATGACATTTGGTTGCTGCAACAAACAGAAAGACGAATATTCAAAAGTTTCTCCGTTTTGAACAATTGGCTTGCGATCAGACACAACTTTTTCTACCAATGTTTCACTGTGTCCATCCGTTGTTTGTATGATACAACTTGAATTCAACAGTTGAATCACATCATGCCCAGTGTTCGTAATGCCAATGTGATATTCAAAACATAACAAACGTTCGGCATAGGAAGAACGTTCTAAATTTAGCTGACCTTCCAACTCTACAGTTATATTTTGCCTCAATGGCTCCGAAAGCTTAAAAAATGATGCATTTCTTTTCTCTTCCACAATTTCCTTCGTACTGTTATTGTTGCTACTTAAATCCAAGCCATTGTAGGCATTGAATTCTTCCAGTGAACCAGGTGAAGAAACCACAGTTGAAGACGGCGAACTGCTAAGGTACAAAAGCTGATTCACCGAACTTCCCTTGGCAGAAGCTACATTCTGGCAAGGTCCTTGAGCACTCTGATCTTTTCTAGACACATCGTTATCATTCGTGTTCTTTACATAGTAGACGTCAGATTCAGTTAGAGCATCTCCAAACATTTCTTGATTATCCCACAAGTTGGCGTTTCCTGGTTCTACAAATGATTGTTCCTGAGCAAACTCAAAGTCCTGTTTCCAACTGCAGGTCTCTTCTCCAATTTTTCGATCGCTAGAAACTTTGGTCTCAATAGAATCAATAGGTAAGGATGAAACATTTCTGTTGTTGTTCATGACAGAAGGTATAAAGCAATCGGGTAGTTGTGTATTCTCCTTTTTTATTTCACCTCCTTGTGATGGAATTCTTTTCTTCAAATTGGGTGGTTCTCCTACTTGCATCATTGCTTCAAAAAATTTTGTAGCAAGAGCTAAATTTCCATGAAAAAGTGCTTCGTCAACGCATTCCTGTAACAATACATAAGCATCTCGCATTCTTAACAAGGCAATTTCATCTCTCAATTCAGCTGCTCTCTCAAAGTTGTAGACAGATATTTCAAACAACTTTTCTCGTTGTAACTCTTCAATTTGATACCATAGTTTAAAGCGTTGATTTTCATCCAAGAAACAAGCAGCTTCCACCACGTTCTGTGTTTGCAAGTTTTCAAACCTTTTGCATAGTTCAAAGATTCTCTGGGTCATTCGTTTCTTTTCCTTCTCTACTTCAGACATTGAGGTAATACTGGCAACGTTTTGCTGTTGGTTGCCACTTTTTGAACTGAATAATTTGCAAGTTACCTTCTTTCGATTTCTGTTCACCTTGATACCTGTTCTTTTGCTGCTGAACTTCGTAACAGGTGGGATTCTGTTGAGTACCCAGTAGCTCTCACCACAATACTTTCTTTCTGCAGCTTCCAAGAGTATGCTTGGGGTACTGAAACAATTATTCATCGATGGGAAAAGACAATAGGCAACTCCCAGAGTGGTTCTTCTAACAGAAGCTGTTACACCTCGACACACACAGTTTTGTGACACTTTGCGACCACTGATAGGACCTTGGCTTCTAGAATAACCAAAACACAGGGCTGAGGATACTCCAGTAAATGCCATGGGAAAAAGCTTTTTGTGACAACTTAATACTATTTCCTATAAGCTAACTGAGAAGAAAGCTTTCCAGAAGGTTAAAAATCACTGTGATAGTAATCCCAAAATGTTCAGAATGCGTTTTTCTCCCCAAAAAAATGCACCTGATTTTGGCGCTCATTTTTTGGGCTTCACACGTTTGTCTTGTTCTCAACGACTTGAAAAACTCAACTCGTAAACAACGACCCTTTATTGATAAGGATATCTCTTCAGCATATTGCACTAGCAGCAGAAGCAATACGTGGCCACAAATCGGCACACTCCTTGGCAACAGGTCCTGCAACGGCAGAACCTTTCATTTCACCTTTCGGATTCACAATGACACCAGCGTTATCTATATAAACACAAGGTTAGTACTGTTTTTCAAATAATCCGTTCTGCTCTCTTGCTCGTCAGTCCCGAAAGATGGAAAAATTCTTCCAGGGTCGTTTGAAAACCTCTCAAGATACAAAGATGCTCATCATAAAGCAAGCTGGAGCTTAAAATAAAAAGTTTCACAACCCACCTTCAAAATACAAAATGGAACCATCCTTTCTTCTAAACGGCCTTCGTTGACGAATGACTACAGCGGGGGTCACTTTCTTTCGTAACTCTGGTTTACCTTTCTTCACAGTAGCCAGAACCATGTCTCCCACTGAAGCTGCTGGCAAACGATTGAGACGTGCTTTAATTCCCTTTACAGAAATAATGTATAGGTTTTTTGCTCCAGTGTTGTCCGCACAGTTGATCAGTGCTCCTACAGGCAAACCTACAGAAACACGAAACTTGCTACCAGTAGAACCCTTCCTCGCTATACCAATCGCAGTGTTAGTGTCAAATATCTTATTTCAGTGTTTTCCATTATACCTCTCTTTGACATGTTTTACCAGATCTACAACGACGTCGACGACCAAGCTAACAGAACCAATCGAAATCGGTAATGGAAAAAGGGATTTGGAGATGAAAGTACCGAAATGATGGTCCTCATCCGTAAACAACATGTGGAAAACATCGAATCATACAACATATTTTTCATTTATTATTATTTATCGTAGCGCGTCGTAAAACCGCGCTATGATCGGAACCCAGTGACACTTGTAGAACTGAGCCGGGCACTAGAGAAGTCACTTGAACTGGGCAAGTTCGGTAAGCAGCAATCGATTCTAACTCTCCACCTCTTCCCAACTGACCATCTCTGCCTCTTCCCCAAGTGTATAATATACCTTCTTTTGTCACTGCTGCGGTATGACCACCTCCACAGGCAACCTGACATATCTCTAAATTACGCAAACTATCCACAGGTTTTGCCATGGAGCAATCCGCCTTTTCTCCATGACCCAGTTGGCCCTCTCTACCTAAGCCCCATGTATACACAAGACCATCCTTTCCTATGGCACATATATGATAGTCACCGGCAGATAATGCGACTACCTCAGACAAACCGCTGCAAGATAACGACTTGGGTAATTGTACAAATCTTTCTCCATGCGAACGTCCTAGACCCAACTGTCCATAATCATCTGCTCCACAAGAGTAAAGTCCATTTTTACAAACAAACACGCTAAAGTCTCTGCCACATGCAACGTCAATGGCTAAACAAACACATTGACATAAATCTGACGATGAAGAGACTTGATAAATACCTTTTACATCTTTTAGAGCTTCTACTCGTTTCGGTATGTACTGGTTGGACTTGTCTCCATGACCAAGTTGTCCTTCCATGCCGTTTCCCCATGTCCAAACTTCACCTTCTTCTGTCACAATTGCAGTATGACTACGACCACAAGAAACCGTTGCAACTCTTTCATTAGCCAACTCGCCTTGTATCTGTCGTGGAGTCAACACATGTTCACTTCCACCGAAACCTGCAGAAGAAGCACGACCCCAACAATATACATTTCCATCTTCATCGATAGCTGCCATATGATTGTCACCGATTGCAATTTTCTTTATTTTCTTTCCTCTTAGTGCTTCTACGAGACGTGGTAGATTCTCATTCGACTCGTCACCGTGACCAAGTTTTCCATATTCTCCATTGCCCCATCTATTCAATGGTAGATATAATCAACTATCAGAAGAAAACAAAAAAAACGATAAAACATACGTATACAATTCTCCAGATAAAGAAATCCTGAACAAATATGAGAACCAGATAGATAGCAAATTCATTTAATCACACTCACGCAGCAGTACAAGAGTCACCAGCAGCTACAAATATGGTTTGTTTCCCGGAAAGTGCTTCCACTGGAACAGGTCTATCTGCAGGTCTTTCATGTCCCTGACCTAACTGACCAATCAAATTTAAGCCAAAAGTGGTCAGTTCTGTTTCGTTTTCTAATGCTGCTTTCAAAATGCAGTTTGTCATATATTGCTGTAATTCCTCCCAATGTGACTTGATTTGTTCCAAACATAGGGCCGAATGACCAAAAGCGACTAGACACCCAGACACAACCAAAAGTTTAAACATTCGGTGACCAAAATCTTTTCGTTTGGAACAAAAATCGTTCTGTTCATCAAAAGCTTTGTCATTGTTCCTATCAGACCGCGTATGACAAGAAGAGAAAATGGGTGCAATACGTTGACTGTTAACGACCT
Source organism: Galdieria phlegrea (assembly GCA_006232345.1). NCBI lineage: Eukaryota > Rhodophyta > Bangiophyceae > Galdieriales > Galdieriaceae > Galdieria > Galdieria phlegrea. Next base: position 45,803 of record SDGA01000067.1, read on the forward strand.
TATTATGGTACAAGGCTTTCCCAAACCGCGTCAAGTGATATCGTAAGACCGACTGGACGGATTGCATGCGAAACGCTAATTTGTCGAACTTGTTGGTTGGGCGATGGACTTTGTTCAAGCAGAAGACATCGATGGAGCACGATGGTCTTGGCATACATGGCCTTCAAGTAAGATCGAAGCGCAGAGATGTATAGTACCCTTTGCGTGTTTATATACGCCTTTAAAAGATATTCCAAATCTTCCTGTTTTGCCCTATGGACCAGTCAAGTGCAAGTGCGGTTGTGTCCTCAATCCCTATTGTAGTGTTGACTTTAACGCCAAGTTATGGGTTTGTCCTTTTTGTTTACAAAGAAATCCATTACCCCCTCAGTATGCTGAAATATCGGAAACGAGACTTCCGGGAGAGCTGATTCCTAATTTTACCACCATAGAATATACCTTATCACGTCCACCTGGCCCCCCACCAGTGTTTCTTTTTGTTGTGGATACTTGTATTAATGAGGATGAACTACAAGTACTTAAGGAATACCTGTTGAAAGCTCTACAATTGTTACCACCGGAAGCAGTTGTAGGACTTATTACCTTTGGTCAAAATGTACATGTTCATGAACTTGGATATCAAGAGTGTCCAAAATCGTATGTACTTCGAGGTTCGAAAGAGTATTCTCCGGGACAGATAAAAGACCTTCTTGGGTTGATGATGTCTGCCACACGTTTATCGAGTACAACGCCTTCTTCTCCTTCTTCAAGCAATCGACCTCAAGGAGCAGCACGTTTTCTTCAACCTGTTTCAGAATGTGAGTTTATATTTACAGATATTGTGGAAGATTTAGGAAGAGATACTTGGCCAGTTCCTGCTGATCAACGTCCGAAACGCTGCACTGGTACAGCACTTTCTGTTGCAGTTGGTCTACTGGAAGCTTCGTATTCCGATTATGGAGCAAGGATTCAACTCTTTGTTGGAGGTCCAGCTGTTGAGGGTCCTGGGAAGATTGTACAAGCAGAGTTAGGAGACACAGTGCGTTCTCATATGGATATTGAAAAGGACAATGCTCCTTTTTATCAAAAGGCTTTAAAACATTTTGAAGCTGTAGCACTTCGAGCAGTGAATGCTGGTCATGCCATTGATGTTTATGGTTGTTCGTTGGATCAAGTTGGATTGTTTGAAATGAAGTCGTGTGTAGAAAGAACTGGAGGCTTTTTTGTTCAGGCTGAATCTTTCCATCATCCTATGTTTAAAAGATCTTTTGAAGCCTTTTTTAGAGGCACACAAGCAGAAAACAATTCTACTGGTGAAGATGTCCAATCGGCGAAGAAAATGGGTCTTCGTTCTGGATTTCAAGGTTCTTTGGAAGTCTTAACTTCAAGAGAATTTAAAGTTGCAGGTGCCATTGGTGCAGTTACTTCTTTGAAGAAACAGTCCAATTGTGTTAGTCGTGATATGGAGATTGGAATGGGTGGAACCTGTGCTTGGAAGATGTGTGCCATTGATCCTGGAGTTACAGTTGCTATATATTTTGAGATTGTTCATCCACATGGGACACCAATTTCAGAGAATCAATACCGATATGTACAGTTTGTTACACAATATCAACATATGTCTGGTCAGTATCGAGTGAGAGTTTCCACTATTGCTGGAAGATGGACAGATCCAACCAATTTGTTGGATATTGCAAGTGGCTTTGACCAAGAGGCAGCAGCAGTTATCATGGCAAGAATGGCCGTTTATAAGACAGAAAATGAGGAAGCTTTTGATATTCTTCGTTGGTTAGATCGTATGCTGATTCGACTTTGTGCGAAGTTTGCAGAATATCAAAAGGAAGCTCCTGAAACCTTTCGCCTTACTCCCAATTTCTCATTATATCCTCAGTTTATGTATAACTTGCGTCGCTCTCAGTTTCTACAAGTGTTTAATAGCAGTCCTGATGAAACTGCTTATTATCGGTCCTATTTGAATCGAGAAAATGTCTTCAATAGTCTACTTATGATTCAACCGAGCTTGATTTCATTTTCATTAGATTCTCCACCAACCCCAGTACTACTGGATGTTGCAAGTATTGCACCTGATAAGATTTTGTTATTGGATACTTTCTTTTATGTCATTATTTATTATGGGTCTACTGTTGCACATTGGAGAAAGGCAGGATATCATCACGACCCACAATATGCTCATCTGAAAACCTTTTTTGAAACACCGCGAATAGAAGCTCAAGCCATTGCGGATGAACGTTTCCCTTATCCACGTTATATTGAAGCTGATCAGGGTTCCAGTCAAGGTCGTTTCTTATTAGCAAAGTTGAATCCATCGGTGACGCATAATTCTAGTCCAAATGATATGTCCATGGCATCTGACCTTATTTTCACGGATGATGTAAGTTTACAAGTGTTTATGGAACATTTAAAGAAACTAGCAGTTTCCAATCAATAAAAGATGTTTTGTTGGTATGCAACGATAACTGAATGAGTTTCCAAAGCGTGGTGAAGATGGGTAAAGAAAAAGAAAACCTTCTTGGGAGAAAACATTTTGGGGATGTATTAAGACCAACAATGGCTTCCAAGGCGACTGGTTGGCGGAGTCTTTATGGACTGGTTAGCACTGCTTATCAAAGAAAAACAACATGTAGACAAAACATTTTCTATAAAGCTTCAATGAGACTGCCATCCAGTAGAATGAACTGCAGTGGAATGACAGGTGTTGTGGAAGAAGAAGCACCTCTGAAAATAGAAGAAAGCTGTGTCAAGGTAAGTGAATTCTGTTACTTTGAGAAGTTGAGTGAATAATACAAGTAGCGTCTTAGACAAGTTTCGGAACAACGAGGAGGAAACAAGTCGATAGCACTACGAGTAGCAATAGACAGTGGTGGTTGTTCAGGTTTCCAATATGCTTTTGCGTTGACAGAAGACGCCCCAGCTGAGGATGATATCGTTATTGACAAGAATGGAGTGAAAGTTTATGTTGATGCTGTCTCGCTTCCTTTTTTGAAGGGAAGTACATTGGCTTTTACAGAAGAACTGATGAGTAGTAGTTTTCGCATACTTAACAATCCTAGCTCGGAGGGTGGTTGTAGTTGTGGAACTTCTTTTTCTCCTAAAATGACATAGCCTATTGTAATTTTGCAAGTGTATGATGTAAACAAATAAAGAGAGTGAGAGAGTTTTAGGAATAAAAGTTGCATGAGGGAAAGGATTGGTGCAATGGAAAGAGTCAGTAGGAACAACTTTGCAAAAGTTTTTTCATCCTTGTAAGGTTTGTAAAGGTGATGAAGGATTGGATGCAACGGCGAAGAGAAATTCTAGATACCTTTCAGTCGTTAATAAAACTAAAGAGTGACGATGAACAGAGTTGGCAAACTGCTGCTATGGTTTTGGAGGAAGAACTGAAAATGGAGGACTATGAAAATACTCGTTTGATTGCTAGCCAACTATTAAGTGGCTTCAAGTCGTGCTTCAAACAACAGGGTAACTATTTACGGCTATTAGACAAATTGTTGACGGGTGCTCCCATACTACGACCACTGATATTTGAAATACTTGACCCCTGCTTGACCGAATGGATAAGTAAAGATGGTAAAAGTGAAAGCATGAAGGACATGTTCTTGAAGTGGGACACTTGTTTTGGTCACGAGTTTTTATCTCTACGTTCATTTGTTAGACGGTTTATAAGACAGAAGAGAAGGACCAGTCCTCCTATGGAACCAACTTGTGAAACCAGTCCTTCCTGTGTGGATGTTGGAACTTTAGAAGAAGATATTCATTTGGTAATGAAACAGTTGAAAGAATGTTTAGCACTCGTTTTTCCTCGAGTTGAGGATATGTTAATAGCAAACACAGCTTGCCATGAAGAACAGAATGAAACACTTTTTACACTATATGCAAATAAGACAGAAAATCTGTCTGTTGAAATAACACGAGACATTTCTGCCATGGAAACTGAGGAAAACAAAGTGGTTTTTGATACCTGTAGAGAACTTGTTTTGCAGTTGGAAAAGTGCCGCGAAAGATTGCAGTCCAAAGACGTGAATAGGACTTTGTTCACCGAGTTGGAATCTTTACTATCTCATTGTTATCATTTGGGACTCAGACCAGGTAACACTAAAACAACTGAGTTCTCCAGCCTCGAAGATAATGATATTCAATGGGAAGCAGTCGATGTCGCTAACGATGACCATATCAATTATCAAGAAACTTGTTCAGATGAAGAACATTCTTATACATACAAAACATTAGAGAGACTCTGCAATCAAACAAAGCCAGAAAGTAGCAGCATCAATCAGCTCAACTATGAATTGGAATCTGTTTCATCAACTCAAAATAACTCTAATGAAGACCTATTGCAGCAGCTAGAAACGATAGTTCCATATGATTGTTCTACAACAAAAGAGACGAGAAGCAGAAGAAAACAAGAACAATCTATCAAACATAAAGTCACAACCAAGCAAGTTTCTAATAGAAATCGAAAAAGACAAAGTTCGGCAAGACAACGTATTGTCAAACAACTAAAGTCTTCTTCTTCAAAGGTATCGAGAATTTGGAATGGTATTCAGGACCGTGAAGAACTCGAACGATATCATCAAACTTTTGCAAATAGTGTAACTGTAGGCCGTATTGACTAGTATAAAACATTGCAAAAATGATATATTTCATCTTCGTCAATGACTCCAACTTCTGTTTGGCAAACAGCGCAGCACACAGGACGATATTTTTGTTGCAGTCTTTCGACATTGCCTGCAGCCATCAAGTCTTTGTATTCTCTGTCTCCTTCTTCCCCTCTTACACGAATTTTCAGACGTTGATCCTCTCTGATACGACAATTGGTCACAAACACTGCACGAAACTGGGATTCGTACTCTTCATGTTGTTGACATCGCACACAGAGAAGTGTGAAGCAACAAGGACATGAAAGCCTGAACTTGTCATCTTCCAAGTCTTCTTGTGAGCTTGCAAACTCCTCTCCTGTTTCCTTATTAACGTTACCTTCTCTTTTATACATAACTCCGTGATAAAGGTTTTCACGGACCCACTTTTCGTCTTCCGAGTCTGCATGCTCATCGTAAAAGGGGTCTGCCTCTTGAAATAAAAAACGACTCTCAATATCTTCGTCTGAAGTATCACTGCCCAACTGTTCCATTACATGTTGGTTTTGTTCTTGTTGTGACCTGGGAAAAAGTTGTTCATTTGTGTTTCTTCTGTTGCTCTGTGAGTCATTATTACGGGTCCTGTACAACACCATTGGGTTTTGATAATCTTCTCACTGACTTTACAAGACTTTTATCATTGCACAGCAGTAGTAGGGCACTGCACCCAAGAAAACACAGGACACTAGTGTATAACAGTACTGATGACGCTTTAATATTGTTTTTAAGAATTTTATACCAACAAATTGTCCTTTATATTTTCTCAGTAGACTAGAGATAACATGTTTAGGTTTCCAGTGTTTTAAAGCAACAGCATATGGTTCAAGAATGAGAATTGTAAAAGCAACCATGGAACATATTCATTCACTACTACTCTTTTTTACTGCACAACTTGTGCTTCATTTGCAAAACATCTTTTCCAGTCGTTGTTTCGCTTCCAAACAATGCTCCCGTGAAGCAAATGCACTAAGTCTCAAAAAGGACTCCCCAGCTGGACCAAAACCTTCATATTTGATATGAAATGTACCAAGCAATACAAAAATACAATCAAAAAGACATACCTGAACCTGGAACTGTTACAATTTGAGTCTTTTCTAACACTTCCTCAAAAATATCCCAAGAACGATGACCAGGAAATTGTACCCAAACATAAGGAGAATTCACACCACCATATACTTGAAATCCTAATTCCTGCATGGTAGTAGACAATATCCTGGCATTTTCTAGATAATAACCAATTAATCGTTTTACTTCTTTCATGCCTTCGTCATCCAATACTGCCAGACCACCAGCTTGTGCAATATTAGATGCTCCATTGAAACACGTCGTAAAGATACGACTAAAGTCTTTGTGAACAAGAGAACCATCTGAAAAACAAAGTTCTTTCGGACATACAACCCAACCTAAACGAACTCCAGTAAAGCCCGCATATTTACTAAACGAATTACATTCAATAGCAACTTGCCGTGCACCATCAATCTCAAATATAGACTGAGGAATGGAACTATCTTGAATAAAAGGGGCATAAGCTGCATCATAAACGATGATAGAACCGTTTCTTTTGGCAAAAGATACCAAAGCTTCCAATTGCTGTCTTGTGGCTACAGCACCAGTAGGATTATTCGGAGAACAAAAGAAAATAACATCTGTACGCTTCGTTTTTTCCAAATCTGGGAAAAAGTTATTCTCCGGTCGACAAGTCATATAGTGAATTCCTTCGTAAAGTTGGTTGATTTTTGGTCCTGTTTGACCAAGGATAACTGCAGTGTCTACATACACAGGATAAGCAGGATCCTGAACAGCTATGCTTATATTGGAACCAAACATAAGTTGTAGTCTGCCAATATCGCACTTTGCTCCATCACTTACAAAGATTTCATCGGAATCGATTCTTCCCTTATATAGACGACTAGCAATTCTTTCTCTCAGTATGGGATCACCTTGATCAGGACCATATCCTGAATAACCTTCAGTAGTTGATAGACTCATTGCTTTTTCTGCCATTTTTTCTGCAACGTGTCGAGGGATGGGTTGTGTCGTGTCACCAATGCCCAAACTAATAATTTTGGCTTCCGGATGACTTTGCAAATAAGCACTTCTTCGTCTTGCTATTTCCGGAAATAGATAACCTGCTTGTAACTTTGAAAGATTCGGGTTCTTCGGTACTTGTGTCGCTTGTTTGGAAGCGACTTCCGCAGAAGACATCTCAAGACCTTTTCTCACCTTTGGTCTGTTGAGTTCTTTGATAGGGATATTGAATCCTTTATGATTAGTTTCACAATTACTTTTTAACGAGCAACCAAAGAACCTCGTACCAGTAATGCTATTGGTACAAAAAGTGAAGGCGCAGTTCATCTCTTGACCCCAAGCGTCTTGAAAGGAAAATCCAACGATGAGGTTATGGGAAGCCAAGCAACTTACTTTGTCGTTGTGCTTTGTCTTTATGAGAAAAGTTCAAAACTTCTGAGACATATTAGGGTTTCTTGTTACTTGTTGTCTAATAAGAGTTATGAGACGAGACTAGCCTGTCAAGTTGTTATAACAAAGTAAAATAACTGGTCAGTCTCTTTTCTAGGTATGAATAATGCCATCTTTATCCAAGTAGCTCGACAAACAGTTGGATGTTGAATGATAAATATAAGAATATATGTATCTCACTGTTCCAGTGGACAAACATTGATATCAGAAGTAATAACTGAAAAAGGAATTTAACGAGAAAAGTAAACGAAAGTATTAATTACCAACGACATGGAAACTAAAAGTTTGGACATTTCTCGAAAGGAACAGTATGTAGAACTTCCAAATATTCTTTATAAACACACGAAAGAGATGAAAACTCTGAAAGGTTTCAGCATTGACTAAAGAAACAAGTTCAACTGCATACATAAGCAAGGCCAAGAAACTTCAAATATGCTAAGACTTGATGACGGATCACTTTGATTTTATTTCAGCTGTTTTCACACATTTGCTTAAGCACGTTGATTAGGAGTCCCCTTTACTCTATGGAAAGTAGAAGCCAAGTGTCTAAAGACTCAAATAAACAAAGTCCTGCAGACTTTTTAAAGGAAGTTATAGGAAAGCCAGTCTTGGTAAAACTCAACTCAGGAGTTGAGTATAGAGGAGTTTTGGCTTGTTTGGATGGCTATATGAACATTGCTATGGAACAAACAGAAGAATACGTTGGATCGCAACTGAAAAACAAATATGGAGATACTTTTATTCGGGGAAATAACGGTAGGGAACATTTAAGTTTTCTTTCTACAACAACTTGACTTTATTCAGTTCTATACATCGCTTCTCAAAAACGGAGAAAGAAGAAAGGCTCTTAAACAGCCATTCCCTTGCACACAACACGAATAAGATATACGATAAAGAATTAAACAACTTCTCGTGGAGAACTGAAAAGATGTTTTTAAAATGAACTTATGGTCACTTTTATCTTGGACCCGTATGCTCTAAGATAGAGACTGTTCTTGCTCTTCCAATACGTTTTTTGGATTCTCCATCACAGCTGTATCATCGTTCACTTCTTGTCCAGTTCGGTCTGAAAAGTTCATTTTCAAAACAATGCAGTTGGGGTCACTTGACTCTTCCAGGAGGATTGCCTCATCTGGTTGCGATAAATCCTTGACAATAAAGGTGACTTGATCAGTATATGTGGTGCCATGTCCCTTTACAGTCAAAAGTAATACATATTTTCCTGGAACATCTGCTTTAAAATGAGTTTCAGGTGTTCGACCTTGTCAACAATTTTTAGAATAGTTCATACAATTTCAATTTACGTACTGTATAATAAATCATCGATGGTTAATTGGCTTTTTTCTGGTTTTGAAACCAGCTTCCAGCGACAAACTAGTCTGCCTGGTTGAACACGGTCATCACGAACTCCTCTTTCGGACATGCTCTTTGCCTTTTTCCTAGAGACGTGGCTTCGTGGTGAGGTTGACGCACCTGTGTCGTCAAGAAGCGTTTGTTCCGTTTCTGAGGCAGAACTATCTGCCAAGTTCCGAATGGTGCGTTTTTCTTCTTTTTCATAAGAGTGTAGGCTCTTATCTTTTATGGTTGAAGAATCAACTTGTTGAGGAGACACCAGTCGATTCCACTTGCATCTTTCAAACCGCCAAAACTCAATGGCTAATGAAAAAGATGAAGAGGTGGTTGGCATTGAAGGCCTTTCATGGCGGCATTAGGGAAGCCATCATATATTTTCTTTTTTAACACACTTTTCAACATAATAATTTTCAAAAACTATTACTAGAAATACTTGTGATATCGGTGTATTCAAAACATAGCTTTCGTTCAAGTGGAGAGATAACAAGTTTACAATTCCTTCAAAGGAAGAGTCGATAGTGTTTGGATGTTCATCAACGTAAAGGAAAAAGCAACTGCATTAAGAGCATTCAAAATTAAATGATATTGACAAAATGAATGGATTCATAAGGCAAGGGAAACCCTCAATTCTATCCCACAAAATTGCTATCCTTCTTTGGTCTTCCGTTGGAAACCCATTCCTAATGTGCTTAATAACGGTCTTTCTTTGTAAACGAATGCGCAGATAACAGGAATACATAAAACAAAACAACATACTAAATATGAAAGTTGGCCAATTAGATTCGTTGTTTCTCCCGCCACTGACTGAAAGAAAGAAGAAAATACAAGTAAACACAAATATGAGAACAACTGACATATCCAGAACAACCAGTGAGGAAAAATATCATTCACACCTTTCCACGAAAGCGTTGAACCAACCAACCGCATACAGTAGATGCTTCTTAATGACATATTTAGAAAATTGGAAATAATTAGGCCCTGTATTCCAATCTTTTTGCAACTATAATAGGCTGTACTTAAATAAAAAACAGAAATTAGCCAAGTGTATCCTGTGTAGGTTGCTAATGCCTTCGTATCTCCTACCTATGAAACCATGAACTTGAAATACAATAAAAACCAAAATGTTACGCACCGAGGTATAGAAAGCTTCTAAAAGTCCATTCATACCCATAATGAAGATATAATAACAATATAACTTCAAATAATAGCTTGCTTGTATCCATTTGTTTCCAAAAAACAATGCCACTGCTTCAGGAATAAAGAAAGGGCCCAGTAAACAAAGACACGAACATATCGTTATTTCCAATCTAAAAAGAGTATATAAAAAATGTCTAACATCTTCCTTAGCAACATCTTTTGTACTACTGTTTGACAAAGATGAAATAATCTAGAGAACACAACATGGGCCTGTTCCTCAAGTGGTCGAAACAGAAAGCGCAAAATGAGTGATCCCAAGTTAGCTGCAAACTTATAATTGCCTTGACTGGTTGAATCACTAACCAGTACTAATATCATGTTTTCGCCATCTCCAAGTAGAAACTTTGGAATAGCGCGAAGGATGGAGAAACATGTCATCATTATATATGGTTTTCCCTCATAGGTTAAGTCCTTCCATTTCTTAAATACCAAGAAATACGAGTCTTCTGCTTCATACAGATACCAAAAATATAAAAGATTAAGAACCAGTGCATATGTCATATGACTCAAAGGTACCGCGTACCAGTAAGAAATACCACAGTACATAAGAACAGAAAGAGACAGAGTGTTCGACACTACGCTAATGCCTTCCGCAACAGAACACTGTCCATAATACTCTTTTTGAGTGAGCTTCACCCAACCAGTATCGGAATATGCTTCTAAGATTATAGCCAGAGTTTCAACAAGCCATACGGTTATGGAACAACTTGATAAGGTCCAAGTAACTACACAACCAATAATGCTAATAAATACTGTAACGAGGAAACCAGAAAAGAGATAGAGTTGCATAAATTCGTGCTGAGTTGGCTGGAACCGAAGACTTGTTGGTTTAAATCCTTCCCTTATGATTAGCAAGGAAAGCGAAGCAAATAAGGCCAAGTGTACTTCAGAGAAAGCAACTTGTTGAGGACCAAAACTTCTCAGAGTTCCCATTCTAACCACAAAAGAAATAACTCTCGTCAGCAGCCGTGACCCCACAAGCAAAGGAAGACTATGAAGAGCGTTGCTTGCCAAACGTTCTGCACTCTGAGAAGATCGTTGTTTATTCATTGTCTTAGTGGTTGTGGGTCAATAACTATGCTGCTTTCCCACAAAATATCTTTTCTGACTCCTGCCGGTAATATTTTCTGGCGTCCTCCACGACAGAGCTGTGCAAAGAGTTCTCGACAGCTTCGAAGTCTACTTTTGGTGGTGCAGACCCTCCTTTTGTTTGTAGGGGACCAGGGAAAAGGATATCTACAACTGCTTCAAACTCCTTCTTTAAAGGTTCCAAAAGTGAAACGCACCACTTCCGCTGCATTAATTGAATTTATTCATATGTTTATTGACTTGAATATTGTGTATAGTGACGACAATCAGAAGCACAGACAGGCTATTATTCAGAGAATATGCCAACTTGGATATGATGGCTTTGCTTTTAATCAGTATGTCTTAGGAAAAGAGACAATCGACTTGTACTTATAGTTTATTTGTAGCATTGTTCGTGGGAAGCCTTCTCGAGACAAGTTCCGGACGATTGAAGAGGTAAAAAGCCCAGCAGGTGATATCGAAAACTTGGTAAAGGAATGATTGAGTCATTTACTTGTACATTTGCTGAATGAAGTTGAAGGTACTTGAAACACAGGATTACAAGGGACGTGGCCGAAGTTTAAAGCAATGGACGAGAATCACCTTTGTGATTAATGAACAAGTCGATGTTAGTGACTATATTGTATTTGATGTCTCGAATCGAACTGATTGGCAGCTATTTACTCTGTAGATGCACGTGCTGAATGCCTCCAATCCAATTCTTCGTTCTTATGATATCATAGCAGTGCAACCAGCGACTGAAAAACTTTTGCAGCAGTGCTTGCAATTTGACATTGACATTGTTACTATGGACTTGAACGAAAAACTGCCTTTTCATTTGAAACGTCCTCAAGTTCATGTAATGAATTCTAGGGTGAGTGATAAATATTGTTGAGAAGTATGTTTCAGTGAAAATTCGATAGAACATCAAATTCGAGCTTTGTTATTCGAACCTTTTGCAACCATCAACAGTAAGACAGCGTGTTATTGCGAATGCATGTTCTCTTGTAAAGACGTTAAAGTCAGAACTAATAGTTTTGTCAAGTGGCGCATTGGACCCGATGGTTGGATATATTTTGCAGCTCATTGAATCATCTTGGACTAATAATGGTTTCTTCTTTTTTTAGAGTCTGCGTAGTCCGTATGACATCATGCATATGGCTTTATTCTTAGGTATGAACGAACATCAGGCAAGGTCAGCTATTGCTGAGAATCCAATGGATGTAATCAATGCCTCTTCCCAGCGACTGTATACATTTAAGGATGCTCTTCATGTACTGCGACCGTCAGAATCTCCTTCTGCTATGTGGCAATTTAAAACTTTAGATAACACAGACAATGGTAATGGAAGCTGCTCGTCAGCGAAGAATCAGCCAAGGAAACGAACCCGTGAAGCTGCTGGTCACATGGAAAGCACTTCTGAGCCCGAAAACTCAAATGCTCCCAAAAGAAGCAAAGAACTCGAGACATGGCAAGGAAACTTGGTCACATGAAAACTTTATTTTGCGGTTCGGTAACCAATAACAAGAAAAACAGGACAATATAGAAAAATATCATAACAAGCAAAGTAGCCGAAAAAACCTTTACTCGTTTTGAGAGGAAATCACGAAGAACCATCATTTTCATCCGACTGGGGCTTAACTGGTTTCCTCGCTAAAAAGAAAAACATAGGAATATAAATATCCAATTCGCCAACTCGAACAAGATCTTGAGCAGCCTTTACCAACATTTTGCTAACTTCTGTTGAACCTTTTGGAACCAGACCTAACTTTTCAAGTGTGCTAACTGTGATATGTGTAAAATAATGTCCAATACGAGTGTGTCGGAAACCTTTAATCGAAAAACCCGCCTTCAAGGGATAATACCAAGGAAGTTCTGAATATTTCGAAGCATTATATGCTTCAATCACTTCAAAACCAGCTTCCTTCAGACCATCAATAACTTGCTGAAACGTTGCTGTATCTGGAAGACCGTTTCCAACTTCTACAGCAAACTTAGCTTCCCTATGCTCCTTATTCGTAGGATCATACTTTTCAGTTAAACACCACTCATAACCTGCAAAGCAACACCCTGGCTTGATAACTCTATACGCTTCGGAGTAAACTTTTTTCTTATCCATAGTATGACATGTTGCCTCGGTAGTATAAGCCCCATCAAAGCTTTCGTCTTCAAAAGGAAGGTTGAGAAAGTCTCCATGGACTATTTTGCACTGATCTTCTAGACCTAAGGCCTTGTTCAGTTCGTTTCCCCTCTGTACCTGATATTCACTAATGGTCACTCCAGTGACATTACAGTGGGCAAAACGCGCGATGTTTCTTAGTGGACCACCGATACCGCAACCCAGGTCAACTATATGTTGTCCTGCTACACATTCCCACTGTTGATATAGTCATAAAAAACAAAAGGATTGGCTTACGCTCAATCTGGAGTCTATAGGGCAAGAAATATTCATATCTTTGAAGAGACGCTTCGAAAGGTTCTCCCTTTTGAATCACTGCAAAGTGAAAACTTTGAGCCCAGCCCCATTCATAAAAGTCGGAAACCAAGTTGTAAAAATCCGAAATCATGACCTTGCCTTTCTCCGACTCTCTCAGACTCTTATCCTGCTCGGATTCAACACCATGACTGTACATTTGATTGTACTCATCAATTACGGTAACTGCATTCCTTTTACTATTCAGTTTTTTCTCGAACTTGAGAACTTGTGGTAGATAGTCACTCCAAGACATTCTGTTGAAAGTGCCTGTTCAAAAAAAAAAAAAGCACTTGGCGCGCCGAAAAATTCTAAATCGAGGCAATTGTGGACAATCGAGCCTGTGTCAGATTCAACGTTTTTGGCTGGAAAATTATTACAACCAACCATGATGCAAGCAGGAACCCCAACTGGTATTGAGACGCCGTCTTCAGGCTTTGCAAGTCCGTTAAGTGGTAGTGGGTCATTATCACACTCCTTTTATCACAAGTCGAGGCTTGGACATCCGGGGTCCTTTTCGAGACTCAAAGTTTTGGAAGAGGAGCAAGGTGATGCCAAGAAAAAGTTCTTGTTTGACCTACTCAAGGCTTATTCTGCCAATGATATTACTTCTATTCAACAGTCGTTTGTCAAGCACGCTGAGTATTCTCTAGCCCGTAATCGTTACAGCATAGACGATTTTGCCGCTTATGAAGCCGCTGCTCTGGCTTTGAGAGATCGCCTTCTGGAAAGTTGGAATGATACTCAACAGTTCTACATGAAAAAAGACGTGAAAAGAGTTTATTACTTGTCTTTAGAGTTTCTACTGGGACGATCTTTCAAAAATGCTCTTGTATGTGCCAATCTGGAAGAAGTCTTTGCAACAGCTTTGAAAGAACTTGGATTTGATTTGGAAAATTTATTCGAAAAGGAATATGATGCCGGTCTTGGAAATGGAGGTTTAGGGCGCTTAGCCGCATGCTTCTTGGATTCTATGGCAACGTTGAATATTCCTGGTTGGGGTTATGGTATCAGGTATGAGTATGGTATGTTTCGACAAAAAATTGTCGGGGACGAGCAAGTGGAACTCCCAGATTATTGGCTTGTAAGAGGAAATCCTTGGGAGATTGAGCGTTTAGATGTTTGTTATCCTATCCGTTTTTATGGTAATTTCGAACGTCTAGCGGATGGAAGGGGTTTGTGGACAGGTGGTGAAGTTGTTCAGGCAGTGGCTTTTGATGTTCCTGTTCCAGGTTTTGATACTTATAATAATAACAATTTGAGACTATGGAAAGCGCTTCCTTCAAAGGTGCAGACACGAACATACTCTTAATATTTCTTTTGTATATATTGCTAATTTCCTCTTTAGGAATTTGATTTGGAGGCCTTTAATCGTGCCGATTATTACAAGTCTATTGAGGCTGAAGAACGTGCAACAGCAATCAGTGCAGTGCTATATCCTTCGGATGGCACCATGTCGGGAAAGGAGTTGAGGCTAAAGCAAGAGTATTTCTTTGTTTCAGCAACTGTACAAGATGCAGTACGACGTTTCAAAAAGAGGCAAAGAAAGATTACGGAGCTTCCTTCGAAAGTTTGTTTTCAGTTGAACGATACACATCCGGTTATTGCAATAGCGGAGATGATGAGAATCTTGATTGATCATGAGGGCCTCAAGTTTTTAGAAGCATTGGAAACCACTAGAAATTGCTTTGCTTATACAAATCACACCATTATGCCTGAAGCTTTAGAGAAGTGGAGTGTACCTTTATTTGAAACGTTACTTCCAAGACATTTAGCCATAATCTATGACATTAACTTCAATTTTCTGGAAGAAGTGAGAAAGAAGTTTCCTGGAGATGAAGGGAAACTGGCGAGATTGAGTATCATTGAAGAGGGACCAACAAAGATGGTACGAATGGCACATCTAGGTGTTGTTGGCTCGTTTGCAGTCAATGGGGTAGCTGAACTTCATAGTCAGTTGCTGAAAACTCACGTATTCCCCGAATTTTTTGAATTATGGCCGGAAAAGTTTCAAAATAAGACAAACGGTATAACTCCTCGTAGATGGCTTCTTGAGTGCAATCCACCTCTCTCCGACATCATTACCAGGTGGTTAGAGTCGGATTCTTGGGTCAAAAATTTATCGGAACTTTATGGATTACGAGACCACATTGATAATCCAGAATTTCAGAGAGAATGGTCAGAAGCACGATTTCAGAACAAAAGACGTTTGGCTGTTGTCATTCAGCAGTTAACTGGGGTTTCGGTGAATGCAGAAGCCATGTTTGATGTGCATGTAAAGCGTATTCACGAATATAAACGACAGTTGTTGAATATTTTATCGATAATTCATCGATATCACCATATTCTATCACTTGATGAAGCTTCTCGTGCCAAGGTTGTTCCTCGAGTTGTTATTTTTGCTGGAAAGGCTGCTCCAGGGTATGTCATGGCAAAAAAACATCATTCGGCTAATCAATGATGTCAGTGGAACGGTCAATAATGATTCACGTGTTGGAGATTTGTTAAAGGTAGTATTTCTCCCGAATTACAATGTCTCTCTGGCAGAGCAACTGATATCAGCTGCAGATGTAAGTCAGCATATTTCTACTGCTGGCACAGAGGCATCAGGCACTTCAAATATGAAGTTTTCCCTGAATGGTAGTTTGATTATTGGGACTCTAGATGGAGCAAATATCGAAATTCGCGAACAAGTTGGAGAGGAAAATATTTTCATCTTTGGACTAAATGCCGAACAAGTGGAAGAAGAGAGAAAGAAACTGAATCCTTCATATCCTCTGAATCCTCGACTATCGAAAGTATTGGCTTCCATTGAAACGGGGAATTTTGGCGATCCTGAAAAACATCAGCCTATTGTTAATTCTCTAAAGGATGGAAATGATAATTATCTCATTGGAGCCGACTTTGATTCATATCTGGGGTTACAAGAACGGGTAGATGAAGTATTTAGTACCCATCCGGAACAGTGGCTGAGAATGTCTATAAATTGTACTGCTGGTAGTGGAAAGTTTTCTTCGGATCGAACAATTGCAGAATATGCCAGAGACATTTGGCATGTTGAACCTTGTCCATGTCCAGAACCAGCTACTCCAGATGAAATAAATACTAGTTGAAAATTTTCATCACCATGAACTTGTAAGAAAAATAAATGTCGTTGTCTTGGTGTGAGGAGCGTGCAGCAGGTACCAAAAATAGTTTGCATTTCAGACTTGGTCAAAAGTTGTCTTCCGCAATTGGAAGCTCAGATGGGAGCAAATACTTCGGCTCTCCTGTCAGAAGAAATAGAAGAAATAGCAGAAGACTGTCAGTGTAAGCTCAATCTTTTTGGTTTAACAGCAACTTTTAATGCCGATGCAGTGAGTAGTAAAGAAATTAAACGTTTATACAAACGGTTTCAGAAACTGGACAGAAACACCTCAGGGACTATCGAGGTATGAAGTGAGGTTTTCATCTTACTGCCGTTGACTGTGTTGTATAAGAGTGAAGAACTTTATATGATTCCAGAGTTGGCCATGAACCCCCTTGCTCCACGTATTGTTACAGTATTTGATGGAGTCAACTTTCGACAGTTTGTTTCCCTGTTAAGTTTTGTAGTCCTAAAGCTCCGAAATCTGCCAAGATTGATTTTGCTTTCCGTATCTATGATATTGATAACGACGGTGTAATTTCGGTGAACGACTTGATGGAAATTTTGCACATGATGGTTGGAAATAACTTGGAAAAGTCCGTTTTGGAGGAAGTATGCTATACAAGTGGACTTTATTGAGGGTTCTGACAATAGTGAATAGATTGCGAAAACGACTATTCGAGAGTCCGACACGGATCAAGACGATAAAATCAGTAAAGAAGAGTTTTCCATGGTAAGGCAAATATCTCTTTGGGAGGCAATGAGAATTGACAAGAGTTCTCAGTTGATGGAAAAGACAGATATTGACCAAAGCATGTCCATTCATTTCTGAGAGACTTTCGATGATATGTCTTTTATTCATCATGATTTGTATAATAATGATGTAACAAAATGCCGTGACATGCCTTAATAATGTCGGCAGTGGTATATTAGTTACTATCAAGAATTTCCTTGAAAAGTTACACTGATTTTATTACTGTTCAATACAAGCGTCGTTTTTCACAATTCTTTTCAAGCTGTCATTTTGCATAGTATCTTTTTATTCGTACGTCTTGACTAACAACTTATCAAAATAGCCATGTTTAATTTTACTGGTGATGCCATCTCCTCAAAGCGCAAACTGAACTTGCCAGACTTTTGGTTATTTGTCACAACCATTCGAGTTGCATCTTGACATTCATATGATGTTCTCGAATATTAGGTATGTTTATGGGATGCCTTTCTTTATGACACCAGCATTTCCCGTACGAGTCAAAGGATGCCGACATAGGGTATTAGAGCAAGGTCTTAGTAACTCAACACTGGATTTATAATAGTGGAAAATGCATAGTAATCTTCAAAACATATATAATAGACAGCTGAAATAACCTATAAAGAGTTATTTGACTTAACCACGGTGACAATTGGAAGTGAGAGTCAAAGAGAAAAACTAATCTGATCGGTAACTTTCATTATTTTCCTGTTTCTCAACTTTTTTAATTTATAAAGATACCTAGGCTCTTATTAGACTCTTGTAGATTCGTTGAAAACATGCTTCGTCAAGTTAGTTTAGCAAGGAGCATTGAAATCCATCGATACTGATTCATAGAACTTGAGCCATTCTGCAAAACCATCGTCACCATTGTTAAGTGCGTCTTCTTCAGACTTCAAAAAATTGTTCTTATCTTTTACATCTCTATTTTCTGTAAATGACGAGTTGGTTTCATTCTTCTTATCAACAGAAACACTGAACTGACGATTGGCGCGAATGGACTTCCGCAACTCCTCATCATAGTCACTTTCACGCACTCCTGAAGAAATATCCAAATATGCATCCGTATCTTGCGACCAGTTGCCAGAAGATGTGAGCTTTGTTGGCATTTCCTCAGAAGACTCGTCCTTATGTTCGTTCACCCCATTGATAGAGTTACCGCTCCTCTTGACTACAAACTGATCTGCAAAGTCTCCATAGCCTCCTCCGAAGATATTGGAAGGTGGTTGCTTATAATAGACTGGTAATAATTCACCATTCTTAGTAACTTGCCAAACTTTAACTTCGGATTTATCATTCTGCTGTGGCGTTTTAATTTCGGACGACGCTTTGGTCGCTTGAAAACCGGTACTTTGGGATTTACTATAAGCCACTTGGGTCGCGTTGCTTTCTGCTTTGATACCATTTCTAACTTTGGACGGCTCAGGAACTTGAATACCATCTGAACCTATATAGCGCTCAACAGAGAAAGCTCTTAAAACCTCAGAATCCACCAAATCATTTCCAAATGGAATGTCAAGAGCCATTCGTGAAACAATTTTACCACTGATTGGAGTTAAAAGGATACCATTGCGGTGATGACCGGCAGCAATATGCAAGTTATCATACCAAAGCTTTCCAAATATCGGTAACAAGTCAGGTGCTGTGGGACGAAAACCACTAAATGTACGACACAATCTAATATTGGACAAGGATGGAATCATTTCTAATGCACCACTCAATAACTGATGCACACCTCCCGCTGTGTTTTGAAAGTCAAACACACAATCATCTTCGATCGTTGCTCCAACAACAATTTCCTTATTCTTTCGAGGAACAATGTAAACCTTTTCTCCATATATTACTCGTTGAAGAAATATGCGTTCGCTATCATCTTGTAAGATTATCATTTGTCCTTTCTGAGGATAAATCGGTAATGGAACCAAACGACGAATCCAACTGCCATTGGCCAAGATATACTTCTCCCCCGATAAAACCTTGCCAGAGGAGAGTAGAACCTTTGTGACTTTGGAATTTGCTGATATGATACTGTCTACAAAATCATTGATAAAACGAACACCAGCTTTTTCACATGCAGCCTTCAAGGAATAATACAGCATAACATTGTTCACATGACAATCTTCCGGGAACCACCATCCTCCAATGATGCGGTCACCTAGGAAGGGTTCCATTGTGTGTATTTCTCGGCTCGAAAGCCACTGAGAACGTCCTGCAAGTTTTGGGGGATGGAAAGTGGCAACTGCGTCGCCTTCCAGCGCAGGACATATGAAACCTGAAGCGCAAAAATCAGCTTTCAGACCACTGACAGTTTCTATTTCCTATAAAACATATGAGATGTGTGCTTGTGAAAATAACCTGTACGAACCTCTACAAACGCTGGGTACAGTGACCGACTTGACAGACATAACTGAAGCAAAGGTCCGTCGTTCAATCGCTCCCCCTGTGGGGCAAGCATACCTGCTGCTGCAATAGTTGCTGATTCAGATTCCTTTCCCGTCACCACTGTAACTTTTGCTCCCAACTTGACGGCTTCCCAAGCACAACTAAGACCTATCAGACCACCACCTATGATGACTAGGTCCGTCGAGTTCCGCCAGTTAGTGCAGCATGTTAGAACGCCATTTCTTTTATACAACAACGACTTTTTCATTTTACGCGCCGAAAAGGACTTTATAAACAGACCACTTCTAAAGTGTCTTGAACGAGGTGGACATAGTGACCTTTGTTCACAAAACGAAATGCTGCCGAATGTTGTCACATAAATAAAAGCCATCTTATCTGGTGACAATGTGTTAGTTTATCGCCTTGTCATACAAGATATGCTCTACAGAACTACTGGCAGTACCCACAAAAAACAGTGTGCGGCTTCCCTGGAAACAATTTATTTTCCCTAAGTAGCCATTCGGAACATTGTGGAAATTGAAGAAAGGGGAGTGGGATAAGATGGAAGGAGAGAAGGAGAAAGAAGAGATAAGAAAATGAACGTCGTTGTAGCTGTAGCTGTTGCTCAGAAGGTTTTGACAAGCTCTTTTTGCACATCTTATATACTATATATGTTTAAATTTTAATAAACCCGAAAGAAGAATCCTTAATAACTGAAGTACAAAGGGCATAGAGCAAAACATGCGATAGTAGGAATGTAAAGCCAAACAGCGATTTCTGGGTTCCATTGAATTCAAGACAGCATCATACAGAAATCTCTTTCGCTTATTCTGATAACTCTTTCACGCATCATTTTAGCCTTAGTTAAAAGAGAACCCTCAAGAAATGATCGAAATCGAGAAATTCGTCATCACCGATGGATTTCTTTCAAGAGTCACCGTTACTTCCTTCAAACACTTTCCAGGCAGATAAAGTTTTGCAACAGTTTCTCCTGAAAACGATTCCTAAGGCACATCAAAAAACCGTATTTTCTCATCTGGATTATGTTGGAAAAGAAGCAGTGAATAGTCTGTTGAAGTGGGCAAAAGATGCGGAGGAACACAATCCTATTCACGTTCCTTTTGATCCTTGGGGAAAACGGGTAGACAAAGTTGTCGTTTCAAATGGCTGGAAGGCATTGGAAAGATTTGCTGCGGAACAGGGTGTTATATCTACTGCTTATAAGCGAGAACTAGGTTTCTGTTCAAGGGTTTATCAAATGGCTTTATTATATCTCTTCGCTCCAAGCTCGGCCTTCGTATCCTGTCCATTGGCAATGACAGACGGTATTGCACGTGTACTGGAATTGTATGCCGAACCTGATTTGAAACAAAGAGTACTGCCACATTTGCTGTCCAATATACCGAGTGAGTTTTGGACTGGGGGTCAATGGATGACCGAAAGAAGTGGTGGCTCAGATGTTCGTCAGACTTCGACAATTGCGATTCCCATCAACCAAAGAACAACTTGTGGCGCAACTCATCGTCTTTATGGCGTCAAATGGTTTACTTCAGCGATAACTGCAAATGTTGCTCTTACTCTTGCAAAGGTTAAAAACAAAGATAACAGTGAAACTTCAGGGTTAAGTTTGTTCTATGTTGAAATAAGAGACGACCAAGATGTACTGAATGATATCGAAATTTTACGACTTAAAGATAAATTGGGAACAAACGCACTTCCAACTGCAGAATTACGACTCAAAGGAACCCTATCAAGAATCATAGGACCAGAAGGACAAGGCATCAAGAATATATCAACTGTCCTAAATATCACAAGGCTTTATAATGCCGTAGGCAGTGTAGCACATATGCGTCGTTGTTTAGACCTTATACAAGATTATTCCAGAAAAAGGAAGGCTTTTGGCAAGTACATCATAGACCATCCTCTTCATTATAAAGTTTTAGAAAACCTTGAAGAGCTATACCAACGATCCTTTTTACTGACGTTTCTAGCAAGCTTACTACTTGGAAAGGAAGAGATCGGTGAAGCGTCACAGGTTGAACGAATGCTTCTGCGAGTTTTGATTCCCCTTGTAAAATTATACACAGGGAAACAAGTTGTATACATAGCAACTGAAGTCATTGAGTCCTTCGGAGGAGCAGGTTATATCGAAGACACCGGAATCCCACGTCTACTTCGAGACGCGCAGGTCTATCCCATTTGGGAAGGCACTACCAATATACTTTGTTTGGACTTGTTAAGAGTATTTCGACAGCATTCGGATTCTTGCAACACAATAATAGAATATCTTTCTCAGGAGGGTTCAGTTCTTGAAGATTCAAAATGGTGCAAAAAGTTTGAAAGGCTCCGACGAGTTCTTTCTGTTATGAATGATGATTCATTCGATGCCGAGTCTGAGACTAGAGAGATGGCATTTACTCTGGCACATCTATGGTCAGAAGTATTGCTAATAAAGTACGACATCAAAAATAACTCGTCTAGTAAGCTGTAGTACACAAGTATTAACTTTATTATGAGAACTGTAAATATCTCTTTGATTAACAAGATAGATGGTTAGAAATTATAAAATGGATTACAATCTTGTTGTTCATGTGAAACGTCAAATTTCATATTTTTGATAACGGACTGAGCTCATCAAATGGAAATTTCTTTTAATTTGACATTTATGTAGGGACAGAGTCTTCGGATGGAATACCAAACTGTACCATTACAAAAATTAAGCATTTTGGATACTTGCGACACAATAAGGTAAGAATGGATATCGTGCGGCTCTGAAGTTGTAGAACCTAGTTATGTTGTGATGACAGAAACGTCTTCAGGACAATGTGTTTCTCCATTTGCCTGTTTCCAAATTTCCCTGTTATTACATATGAACGTCGACTGCAGAGTCTCCCATACAATGAAAAGAAAAATGCAGATAATTTGGCGCCAAAAAAGTTGTAAAAAGTTGAGGCTTTTCTGAAACTTTTTAGCTCATGAAATGTTCAGAAAGATGCTTATTGCGTTGCTTGTTCTGATATTTAGTGTTTCGAGTGGCGCACAGTCAACCGTTCATGTGAATGACGATAACAAACTGTGGATGTCACACTCGTCAAGCAGTGATACAAAAAAGGAAGAACCAGCCACTTTCTGGTTCCCGGCATTTCATAAGAAAAAAGAATCACAAGTTGAAAGAGACTGCACGCATACAACCGCTGAATATTCTTGGATGGTTTCGAAGCCTACACAAGATGAGGATGAGGATGATGAGGGAATTGAGGCTTTTGTGACATCAATTAAATCTCAAAAAGACATATTGGATGCCTGTGTTTTGGCTAGAAGTTTAAAAGCACATTTTGGAAATTCCAGAGATCTTGTAGCCATTGTGAAAGGACCTCAACGGGCAGCAGAGAAGAAACACGACCACAACGCATCTCTTCACAACTGGAAATATTTACAGCGTTGCGGATGGGACGTCCTACAGTTTCACCTTCCCTTCAACAAGTACATTGTGCAGAACGCACGACTGGAGTGGTTACGAATACATGCTTGGACTCTAACGGAATATAAGGCTGTGATATACATCGAACCAAATTCTCTAGTCATTTCTTCTTCTGTTGAAGAATTGTTTAGATGTGGTTGCTTCTGTTCACCGATTTATAAGGTAATGATTAATTTAACCTTAGTATTAGTTAGCATCAAAATCCGTTTTCAACTAGGGAGACTATTTTGATCCTGACGTGATGGGTCTCCGACCTGACTCTTCTGTATACGCTCACATGTTGACCACAATTGAAGAAAACACACTTGGGAAACGTCCAGAATTGATACCGTGGTTCAATACATATTTTAGAGACCTCGTTATGCGACCTTACTTTCCATTAAAGGGTATGTCCTTTCAAGTGGATATGGAAATTGTTCCTAAACCCATATGAAGTTCCCGCAGAAACTGTTAGATGCATTGACTGCAGCGTTCAGTACTTTTCATTTTGTATGAGAAGACTACCGGTGGGATACAATGCTGATCCAATATTCCACGGAATATTTTTGAATAGTCGTTTGCTGAGGTATAAAAGTTCCAGGTATGAGTATTTCTGTGTTTAATGCAAAATTAACACCTAGAAAGTTTGAAGCCTTATCAGTGGTGGTCAGCAGTTCTCCTTTCCTATCAAGCACGCCATTTGTATTTACACTACATGGAACAGGTACTTGTTTTGTTCGGAGTATCTAAATAGTCTAAAGCATTCGTGCTCTTAAGGTGCCGCTCCTCCGAGAACTTACAAGTTCCGGTTGGTCTTCATCAAGTTACCGTCTACTCTGGTTTTTTTCGACTCTCCTCTTTTTGAGGAGTAGCAGAGTGCATTGGGAAAAAAGCATTCACAGCATGCAGCTTGACACAAATTCAACACTTGCATTTCTTGTTTCATTTTTTGCTGGGCCAATCATCAGCTGCTTTTCGCTTTTTAATGCTTGGTTCCTTGTTCCAACATTCTGTTCTTATCCAACAGGTTCGGAACTTAAATATTTCTTTACCGCCGAAAAGAAATTCGCTTCTGAAGGTTTTATAGGATTCAATGCGGCATTCATTTCGACTTACAATGCAAGCACAAAACTAGTAGTTCAGATCTATGCTTGCATTTCTTTCAAATGTGCAAAACAAAAAAGCAAGAACAATGACGCAGAACTTGCTCTTATCTCAGAGCAGACTCGATGCAATATATCAGAAAACCAGAGATGGTAAGCATGCGGACTTCTTTATGTCGACAGCGAACCTCCCTCAAAACAAACAGGCTCAAGAAACTCAAATTGTTTCTTTTCGTTATCTTCTCCATCTTTCCTCATCTTCCTATTATATTCACAAGAAACATTGGTGTGCTCTGTTCAGTATTTCTACTGTTTCTCATTGGTGTTTCCTGCAGTTCGCAGTTTCTTCTTTTCATGGAATGCAAGAACCTCACTTGCAGCAGAGAAAACAGACGAAGGTTGTTGAAACGTAATACTGAATATTTCTTCGAAGGAAGCGAACTAAATTTATCCAAAAAAATCATCGAAAGGCTTAGTAACAAAAGAATGTGGTACAATACATTCATAAAATCTCGTAACATTGTTCGAATCACGGGATAATACATGTTACTCTCCAACCTTACCACTACCGCTCTTAACGCTATATCCACCCAAGTAAACCTTAAGGATCATAAACATCTCTTCGAAGGGCTGTGAAAACGCGTTCAATGCTAGAATCTCCTTCCAAAGTTTTTTTACAGTTCTAGTCATAAATTGATTGAAATACAATCTTTTATATAAATGTCTCTCTTTGTTTCAGATTCTTTAGAAACACGTAGCTATCTTCAGGGTTTTGGAGGTGCCAAGTCCTAGCGATTGAAAGCATAAAACTTGATGTCGATAATGTTCTCTCTGTTCTGAAGTGCCAATGTAGAAAGTAAAACTGTCGAAACGAATTGTGTCTCAAGTTGCTTCAAAACGAAAAGGGACCAGGAATCTTGTCATTAAAATCCACTGAACATGTTTCCTGAATAGAGCGGAAGAACTGAAAAATATAAAGTCTACACAAGTGTTTCAAATAACTTTCTAAATATTATTAACCGAATTCTGGTGGGAACACAAAACCCTCCAGTGACTCATGTGTCTCCAAAGGTGTTCAATGCCATCACACAGCACACGAGACCTCCGCATCCCCTCATTGAATTCACTTTTCATTCGTTGCCAATTAACTGAAACGGCGACTGCAAATATGTTCAACCCGAAGCTGTCAGTTTCGTCCGAGAGCCTTGACGGTATTGTTTCAAAGTCTCACGGAAACTACAAAGAAGTAGTTGATTTTTCTTCGCAGCTAAAGAGCGACATTGATCATATAAGAGTGTCCCTCTTGAATACCATCCGCTCCCATTGTGGACAACAAACTTATGAGGCAGTCGAAAAAGTTCGAGAACTGTCATTCACATATGATACGCATCAGGAAGATGAAGACTTTGAAAAACTGTGTACTTTTATAGAATCTCTTCCTGAAGACCAAATGTTGATGGTTAGTAAATAGCATTGTAGTTAATTCAGATAGTTTATACTTTTGATAGACTACCTCGTTTTTCTCCAACATGTGTAACATTGTTAATTATGCCGACTATGCTCATCGCTTAAGGAGAAGAAGAGCGTATGAACGAGGAGATTCCGAAATGTTCCAAAGATTCTCTTGTGATGAAATATTTCACGAACTTCTAGACCACGGATTCACAGCTGAGGATATTTACAGGAATATATGCCAAATTCGGTGTGAAATGGTACTTACTGCTCATCCTACACAAGCAGTAAGACGCAGTTTATTGTCAAAGCTTGCGAGGATTGCAGTTTGTCTGTTGAAGCGAGATCGGTTAGATTTGACCCCATCGGAAAGAGAAAGATTAGAACAGATCCTAGATTGCTCTTTAGCGGCTCTATGGTTGGCAAATCATTATTTGTGTCAAATTATAAGCTGATGTTTGCTAGGAGAACGGATGAAGTTCGTCGAACCAAACCCAAACCAGAAGATGAAGCTAGAAGTGCACTACAGGTAGTAGAAGACACCATTTGGCAGTCAGTTCCAAGATATATTCGTTCCATTGATCGTTCTTTGGCTCGCATTGGTGCGCCATCTCTTCCTCTTGATGCGGTACCCTTTTTGTTTGGTTCATGGGCAGGAGGAGATCGCGATGGTTTGAAGGTATTCTTTTATGTTGCACGTGAATAACCTTTGTTAGGCAATCCTTTTGTTACTGCTGACGTCACCAGACGAGTGTGTCTTTTGAACCGTCTTAGAGCCCTGAACTTGTACCTAACTGAAGTTGAAAAACTTTTGTTCGATCTTTCAATACATTATGCATCAGATGAACTTTTGGAATATAATAAGAAACTTCCTGTAGCGAACTCAGAATATTTAGAAAAGGTATTGTCTTCATCTAACTGTAGAAAAGATATTTATTTTGTATCCATAGGAGAAACTAAAGTGCAAAGAATTTTGGAATCACGTTCCTCCTGCAGAACCCTATCGTCTTACTCTTGCATATATTCGAGACCGTTTAACTGCTACCAAAGTACATACCGAAGAACTCTTGAGTGACAAGCCACCTTCAAAGCCAGTATGTTATTTCTGTTTGAAACTATTTTTTTGATAAAAACGAGTAAAGGATGGAACTGTGCCGATATATACTCACATTGATGAGCTTATTGAGCCTCTGATGATCATGTACCGATCATTACATGCAACTGGTGATGGCGTCATAGCAGAAGATCACTTGAAGGACTTTATTCGACAGGCAAAGTGTTTTGGACTGGAATTGGTTCGTTTGGATGTAAGGTAGGGAAAGAAACTTTCTATTATAATTCAAAGTTAACCTCCAGTGAAGGCAAGAAGCCGACAAACATACGGAGGCAATGTCTGCTATTACGGAATATATTGGCGTTGGAAATTATGCTGACTGGGATGAAAATGAGCGTCTTTCCTTTCTGAACGATATATTATGTAGTCGACGTCCACTGATTCCTCGTCATTTTCCTTGCAGCGAAAGTGTAGGATAAAGAAAAACTAAATTTTACAAATTCAGAAGAATTTGAACGATCTTTAATAGGTGCAAGAAATATTAAATACTTTCCAGGTGTGCGCGGAGTTAGGTGCCACGAATCTTGGTGCCTATATTATATCCATGTGCATGTCACCATCTGACATTCTTCTGGTAAATCATACTACTATGATACTTTTTCTAGCAGTTTTAACAATGAACAACCAGGTTGAAGTGTTTCAACGGGAGTTTTGTGGAGAGAATGTCACACAACATGTAGTTCCTCTTTTGGAAACTATTCATGCCTTACAAAATGCAAAGAGTATGATGGAAACATTGTTTTCCAATCCTTGGTATCGTAAACACCTGGAGGTAAGCTGGTGTTATTATAGGAACCCATCCTATTCAAGTGAACAGTTCACTTTAGCGTTCATTTGGCAATGTTCAAGAAATCATGGTCGGTTACAGTGATTCTGGAAAGGATGGTGGGAGACTTACTAGTGCATGGGAATTATACAAAGCTCAAGAGCAATTGACAAAGCTATCAGAGAAATATGGAATTACTCTGCGTTTCTTTCACGGTAATGAAACCACTTTGTGCATTTGGGTTGATTCCATTAAATCAGGTTAGGACGAGGTGGAACAGTTGGTCGCGGCGGTGGACCACAACATTTGGCTATCCTTTCGCAACCACCTGGAACGATCAACAAATATTTTAGAGTAACCATACAAGGAGAAGTAATTCAACAAGACTTTGGTTTGCCAGGCTTGGCCGACCGAACATTGGAATGTTATCTGACTGCTATTCTAAAAGCGGAAATGATGCCCTATTCAACAGTGAGCACAGAATGGAGACAGCTTATGGATGCCATGAGTGAAGTATCCTATAAGACCTATCGAAGTGTAGTCTATGAGAAAAATAATTTTGTTAAATATTTTCGATATGCAACTCCTGAACAAGAGATTGGCCGTCTAAATATTGGTTCTCGACCTCAGAAACGCAAAGTAAGAAGAAAAGGAAGAGTGTTAGGAAAGAATGGAAACTGATAAATTTTCTGAAAGGACGGAGGAGTGGAGACATTGCGTGCCATTCCTTGGATATTTGCCTGGAATCAGACTCGTTTGCATCTCCCGGTTTGGTTAGGAACTGGTGCAGCGATTGGATATGCAAAAGAAATCAACAAGATGGAAGTTCTTCGAAAGATGTATGATGTAAGTAGTTTTGAACTGCAACAAGACTTGTATTGAAAGTAACTTGCTTAGGAATGGCCATTCGTTCATTCATACTTCGACCTGATGACTATGGTTTTAGCAAAAGCAGATAGTCGAATATCAGCCAAATATGATAGCGTTTTAGTACCAAAGGAACTACAATCATTTGGGCATTCACTAAGAAAACTTTTGGCAGAAACCATTGATAGTGTACTTGCAGTAACCGGGGAAAAGAGACTTTTGGATAATGATATTGTAAGTGGTTGACAATGGCTTAGTTCTCCGTTACTAAAACCTCTGATAGGTTATGCAACGAGCAATGGACAGTCGTAGACAGTGGTTGACTCCAATGCATATTGTTCAGGTGGAAATTCTCAAACGTCTAAGGGCTGGAGTTGAGTCTGAGACAGCCATAGACACTTTGGTTATTTCTATGAAAGCAATTGCTGCAGGAATGCAAAACACTGGTTAGGTTTGCTTTCTTACGAGCAATGAAAGTTTTTACATATATGTTTGCATGAATTTGTGATAAATGCTTCTTTCTGAAGAGTTGGGTGTTTATTTCATTCCGTTCTTTCAATAACAACACAAGTTGCTCCACCACCTCCATTACAGATTGCGGCAACTCCTATAGTACCACTGGTCTGTCGCAACACAGAGGTCAATGTGACCAGAATTCTGGCCCCAGAAGCTCCAACAGGATGTCCTAAAGAAACTGCACCACCATAAATGTTCACATGTTCAGGATTCAAATCTAACAATTTGCAATTTGCAACAGCAACCACAGAAAAAGCTTCATTGATTTCCCAAAAGTCTACATCTTTTGTAGTCAATTTGGCTCGTTCCAAAGCCAACTTTACTGCCTAAGGGGTTTCCTTGAATCAATATTCCATATCAATATATAATTTATAGTATTTATACCTTGGCTGGCGCTGTTGGAAATCGAATGGGTGCTAGTTCACCATCGGCATAACTGATTATCCTCGCAACCGTCTTCAATCCCATTTCCTTCACAGCAGTTTCACTTGCAAGTACCAATGCTGCGGCTCCATCACTCAATTTACTCGAATTACCAGCAGTAACCGTGCCATTTTGTTTCTTAAATACTGTCTTCAATTCAGATAGTTTATCTATGTCTTTAAATCGTTTCACTTCTTCATCAGTGTCAAAGACAGTACCATCACTTAAATTGAGAGGTACAATTTCATTTCTAAACGAACCAAGCTGAGCAGCTTTCGTAGCTACACCAAGTCATTTGCACATGAAATACAACCCAAACTTTCATATTACCTCGAGAATACGATTTGGTTGCATAATTATCCTGTTCAGCACGTGATATATCGAGTTCCTCTGCACAGTGCTCTCCACACATTCCTCAATCAGAAAATTAGTTTTCATACGGTAATCTACTGAGAACAAACATGTTCTTACCCATATGAAAATTCTCATAGGGATCCCATAGGCCATCATAAATCATTCCATCAACTGCCTTTACGTCACCCATCCGAGCACCAAAACGCTACATGTATTTGCATATGAATTCAACGAATCATCATTCTACATCTACCTACCATTCTGTCTAAATAATATGGACTTTTAGTCATACTTTCCATGCCTCCAGTAACAACAATATCTGCTAGTCCAAGTTGTATGGAATTGACACCAAAAACAGTAGATTTTAAACCAGACGAGCAAACCTTCATAAATGTTACTATTGAACTATGAAAACTGCAGTTGTTCCTTACCTTATTGACGGTTGTACAAGGGATAGTATCTGGTAACCCTGCTCCCATGCAAGCTTGCTTGGCAGGCTAAGAAACATAAATGAGTGATAAAATTTGTCAAACTTTTTCATATAAACGTACAGCTTGTCCTACACCAGCTGATAAGACATTTCCAAAATACAGGTCGTCAATCTTATTCTGTCACAAAGAGTTCAAATAAAGATTATGTTTCTAGCTGTGACAAGTTATTGACCCGTACCTTGTCTATTCCTGCCAATTCTACTGCTCGTTTTATTGCCGCTGCTCCTATGGAAAATAAGTATTAGACAACCAGTAAACTAGTGACTAATACCTAGCTGGGGTGCAGTATAATCTTTTAGTGCTCCACCATAAGATCCTATTCAATCAAATGATTTAGTAAGGTGGTATAACTTTAGATATATCACTGGAACCTATTGCCGTTCTAGATACCGACACAATATACGCGTTTCGTAAGCCAGTAGAACTTGTGGCAAAGCCTCGTTTTCTAGTCAGACACTCTTGCCACAATTCTGCCTCTATATCATTCAAGTGGTTAGTATATGATTATTTTATTCTTTTGGTATGTTCTGAACATACTTGGGCAACTTGCTCTCATCATTGCTGCCATTGGCACTATTTGACCCTACACAACGAAGAAACCTTTTGAAGAAGAAAGGAATGGAAACATTTATTTTTGTCAATCATACATAACCTTTTCTTGACAAGCACTTGTATAAAAAGCTCTTTCTAAAACTGCTATATCTATTTTTGGAAACTAGCTTAACACTTCACACTCTACACAAGTTACTAAAGTCCCAACCGTGTCACCTTTATTTAATCACAATTGTTCCACTGCAGCGTGCTCAGTAAACTACACAGAAATGGTAGTACGAGTCAAGAGCAGTGAATGGAAAGTTTTTGTTACATTTGGCTCATACACTTTACTGTCATGGAACCGTATGCGGTGGGTGGACAGCAGCGTCATCAACAAATGTATTTTATTCAACGATGGATGCTTCTGAGTAAATAAATAGTACGTAATTGATAGTCCCCAAGTGTTTCAAACAAAAATATGGGGTTCCTATTGAGAAAATAATGTTGGCTATTTCAGAGAGTCTGCTGGGTATTGATGGAAGAGACTCTGTATTATAAATTTACAGTATAGCTGCAGAGGCGGTGAGTTTTTTTGTGCGCTTGCTGCTCAATATGATGACATAAGTACACATTTACTTGACCGAAGGGATTTGTTCAACATTTGTGTACTCTTTGTCAAACGTGGTGACCTATCTGCTCCTGTGTCTTCTATTAGAAATAATAAATATCTTAGAGCTTGGAATTATTATTGTAGACAGATACCTTTGAGTATCACCTTGACATTAACTTTGACTCTCAACTTGCGGCAAATTAAATTTTGTGTTGGCATTCTTCTCTGACATCGATTGACCATGGAAAGGCTACAACGACTCTTTACTCAGGCTCAGGTATATACAAAACTTGATATTGTTGACTCAACTCAACTAGTTGTTAAATAGAGCGGCCCACAGCCTGATGGCCCAATGAACGATACTTCGGAGACCGTTTATATCTCATCATTGGCGTTATTGAAAATGCTCAAGCACGGTAACCAACTCCTGTGTTTAGCAAAGCGAACCCTATTAAACCCCTTTATTTAGGACGTGCTGGAGTACCTATGGAAGTTATGGGTTTGATGTTGGGAGACTTTGTGGACGATTATACTGTGAAGGTGGTGGACGTATTTGCCATGCCTCAGAGTGGAACAGGAGTCAGTGTAGAGGCAGTTGACCCAGTCTTCCAGGTAAGTGAATTTATTTCTAGCTGCCATTGTAATTAAATGCTTTGCAAAGACCAAAATGTTGGATATGCTGAAACAAACGGGGCGCCCGGAAATGGTGGTCGGTTGGTATCACTCTCATCCAGGTTTTGGTTGTTGGCTGTCTGGTGTAGATATCAATACACAACAGAGTTTTGAGGCTCTTAATAGTAGGGCTGTGGCAGTTGTAGTGGATCCCATTCAATCAGTCAAGGGAAAGGTTGTCATTGATGCCTTTCGCCTAATCAATCCACAGACAATGTTGTTAGGACAAGAACCGAGACAGACTACCTGTAACGTTGGCTATCTAAATAAGCCTTCTATTCAAGCCCTAATTCATGGCCTTAACCGACATTACTACTCTTTGGCTATTGCATATCGCAAAAATGAACTGGAGGAACAAATGTTACTGAATTTACACAAGAAACACTGGACAAGTGGCCTTAAAGTTGCAGACTTTGAACATCATACGGAGAATAATGAAAAGGCAGTGCAATCGATGCTTGAGTTAGCCAAGGCATATAGTAAAGCACTGGAAGAGGAAAGAAAGATGACACCAGAACAGATTGCCCTTTCGCACGTAGGAAAAGTTGATGCTAGAAAGAGACTAGAACAAGACGTAACCACACTGATGAGTGCAAATATTGATCAGTGTCTGACTTCTTTGCTAGACTCTGTTATATTTCAGCCCTTTTCTGAGGTTCCTGATAGTTCATTGACCACTAGTGGGGTTATATAAATGTTTTATGTTTGCGAGGAATCTTGGAGCAATTCACTCAATTTCTTGCCACCTTCTCTGTGGAGTCTTTTTCCGACTCTTGGTTGGCAAGAATAACAGCGTCACCACATTCGACTACGCGCTTTCTATTGTTTTCACAAAGATTGGGTTCTTTTCGGTTTTCCTGAAGACACTTCTCGTACATTCTTATCTCAAAAAAGCAACCTTCTCTGACGAGGTCCATAAACTGCATACTGTTAAACTTTAATAGTTTGCTCAGCAGTTACACAGAAACAAGCTTACTTTTCTGAGGTACACTTTGCAAAATCTGCTTTCTGAGGCCTACAAACTTCCTCCCAATTATCTTTATGCTGTGATACACACTGCTGAAAGAGCTTAAATTCTGTGGCACATTTTTCACTTACGGCACTCAAAGCTTGTTCCATTGCTTGTGAAACAAAATTGGTTTTCCTCACAAACACTTCAATTCCAAACCAATTGGGTTTGGA
This sequence comes from Galdieria phlegrea, assembly GCA_006232345.1. Taxonomy (NCBI): domain Eukaryota; phylum Rhodophyta; class Bangiophyceae; order Galdieriales; family Galdieriaceae; genus Galdieria; species Galdieria phlegrea. The sequence continues at coordinate 78,810 of SDGA01000067.1, forward strand.
GGCCTTGTTGAACAGTATCCGTGGCGACTGGCACTGAAAGCGACTCTTTTTGAAAGTATCAACTATGGTTGCTTCTCACAATTTTCATGTCATCTCATCTGGCTCTCAGGTTTCGAGGCAACTGTATAAGCTCTGCTGCAGATGGGCTTCCACCAGTAGTGTTCCTCCTGCCATTTTTGCAAGGGGCAGTGGTGGACGTTCTTCTTTTAGTGGTGTCATAGCAACTGTCTTTGGGAGCACAGGATTCCTGGGAAGATATGTGGTCAATCAGCTAGGAAGAGTTGGTTCTCAAGTTATTGCCACTTGGAGAGGTGATGAACTTGATGCGCGCCACCTGAAACCCATGGGCGATCTTGGACAAATTATACCTTTCGAAATAGAAATGAGACACCTCGAATCTATTAGAAAGTCAATGGAAAACTCCAATGTTGTGATCAATTTATTGGGAAAGGGCTATCCGACTCGCTACTACTCTTTATATGATGTGCATGTTACTGCTGCGAGAACAATTGCTCAACTAGCAAAGGAGCTGGGTGTTGAACACATCATTCACGTTTCTTCAATTGGAGCAGACAAAAACTCACATTCTGAGTTTCTTCGTACAAAAGCCTTGGGTGAGGAAGCAGTTCGTGATGTTTTTCCAACCGCAACAATTATAAGACCTTGTGATATGTTCGGAGATGAAGACAACTTTATTAACAGGGCTTGTAAGATCGTTGTCAATTTTCCATTTGTTCCTCTTATTAATGGTGGAAGAGGAAAAGTACAACCGGTGTGGTGCAATGATGTGGCAACAGTAATAAGAAAAGCTTCTCAGGATCCCGAAATGTTTGTTGGAAGAACGTTCGAATTGGGTGGTACAAATGTCTATACTATGAGAGAAATTTATGAATGGGTATTAGCAGAAACTAAACTGCCCAACTCGCTTGAAGAAGTTCCCTTTAAGCTTGCTGATCTGCTAATGCGTTTGGGCGAACGACGTACTCCTATTTTCAAGTAAGTGATCAAAATTATGTATAATATTTGAAACGTATTTTCTTTCTAGTCCTAAACCGAAATATACTCGAGATAATCTGAAGCGTGAGTTTATGGATATGATTGTTACTTGTAAAAATGGAGAGTTGACCTTTGCAGATATTGATTTTGCACCATATGATTTTGATAGTGATATAGCAAAGGAAGTCACTAAACTTTATCGACGTGCCGGAGACACTTCAGAATTGTTTTACAATTAAAATATTTCATTTTTAGTTTGAAAGTTGTTGATATCATTGGAAGAGCATATGTGGAACAGCAATTCATGTTTATTTATTACGATTGAATGTCAAAGTTGCATGTCATACAAAGATACTATGAACTAACAAGATACTGCATTGTTGAACTGCAATTGTCATCCACTTCTTACGATTACCTGTCTTAAGGGTCGAACTTTTTTGTATTGATACGGCTCATCACAGTTTTCATCATTAAAAGAAAAGTTATTCAACTACAAAGTCTTCCCATATCTCGTGCAATTTAATGATGATGGTCCAGCACCGCAAATGATCATGTGCAGGTTCTTACTTGTTTGACCAGTTTGCTTTGTTGAAAGCATTGAATAGTGTATAAATCGTATTTTTCTTCCCTTTAACGCCAGGGTCTTCCTGAAGATGCTTACTGAGAATTTTTCATTCGATACAGAATACCTTTTAGTCATCCTATCAGTGCAACTCCCATTTTAGAGGTATAATCAAAAAGACAAAGATTGAGAAAAGAAAGAATCACAGGATGAAAGCAGTCGACTTAGTCCTTTATCATTCGCAATGGTTAGTGTAAAAACTGTTTTTGTTCCACCAGCACTTGTTATTTTTCCCAAAGTGCCTTTTAGAATACTGCCATATTATACTTTTTTGGAAGATGTTTCCTGGAAACCTTCGAAAATTTCTTAAAAGTATATTCCTCCTGGTGGATAATTTGTAGTACTTGACATGGTTGGGGGTCCAGCCAGCTTTAAACTTTGGGACATTTCATAGGTTCAATTTTTGGAAATTTGATTTTTGAAGACTTTCAAAATGCAATCATTGTATATTTTCGAACGTCGTAAAAGCTATGTGTTAAAGCTACCTTTTAACGTTGAAAATTAATTATCCGTCGCAATCATCTATGTATACTTCATTGTGAGCTCCTTTGTTCCGAAGAGAAGTCAATTTGGTATGGGTCTCATGAGCAAAATTCCTTTGTTTTTTCATGATTTCTTTCGATTTTCCGTCTCATTTCAGTTTCCATTTCATTGTGGCCTTTATAAGTTTTGCTGTGCAGATTACGTTGAAATTAAGAGCAAATCCTTAGACATTAATATATTACTCTGCCGTAGACCCTAATTTCTACTTTTCAAGATATTTAAGCAAGTTTTTAAAGTAAAATAGACCCGGCTTGCAAAACTTTTTCTGCCACAATAACAACACTCTCTAAATAACTTCGTCGTAATGCTCATTCTACCATAATTTGGCAACATTCTCTATCCAGTGGATTCCAGTGACAAAAGCGTTGTCAACTGACCGTCTTCTCTCCAAATTCTTTTGAATTTTGTCTTTGTCCAAGCGAACCTTTGTTTGGGTGCTAATAATGCCTTCTGCTACATGCTTATCGGTTGTTATGAAGGAATCCTCTAAGTATATATCCGATATCGCCAAACTTGTACAATATGCCCTAACATGTGACCCGCTGTATTGGTTGAACTCCATATATATTATTTACGCTTTTAATATCCATTCTTCTATGTAAACTCTTTTTTGTCATTCCGAAAACCTAGGTACCATATCTTAAATTAACTATTCTCAATCAACACCCCTCTGTTCTTACAAAAGTGTCACATCAAAGGCTGCCTCAAAATCTTCGGCAAGATGGACTGTTATTTTTTAATTATAATTTTATTTTCTAATTATCATCACTCCTTTCAATGCTTCACTTCTCAGAGGTAATCATTCGGAATGGGTGATGACCGTTGCAACAGGGATTCCAGCGGTCCCATTCTGTTGGAGAAAAATGTCTACGTAAGCCACGTGGAACTGACCTTCCTCGTGTCATGAGATATCGTTTTTAGCTTTTCTGGTCAAGTCATGCTTCATGGTGGCTACCAAGGTCACTTTGGAAAGGAAACACGTGTTCTTCACAATGGAATTTCATGCAGGACAACAGAAATGTCATTACTGCCAGCTCAAAACACTTGTGGCCTTCTGCTTGGATACTTGTCTATCTCATTGAGATATAAATAAATGGACCCAACATTATCCGGGATGAATCTTGTCAGTCGTTTCCATGAAACCAGAGAGAAGTTGTAGCTTTGTCGCTTCTTTGGTGGTTTTTGCTTTTTTATTAAGTATCATTTCTCTATCTGAAGCTCAGGAGCCACCAGAACTGAGTGGAATCACTGCTAGACATAACTACTTCAGAAGAATTTTTCAAGCTCCTGATATAGTATGGGATGATTCCGTTGCCAATGCTGCTCAATCATTTACCGATTCGTCAGCAGTGGCAGCAGCATGTCCTGGACAGGGTGGAACGTTCCAGCACAACACAGATGGTGGAAAGTACGGGCAAAATTTTGCTGCCTCAAGCTTCACTTATCCAAATCAGTCAATTGGTGAGACTGCAGTAGATTTGTGGATGCTGGAGGAGAAGGACTATAATTTTCAAGATCCGGGATTTTCAGACAGCACGGGGCATTTCACACAAGTTGTTTGGATTGGTTCTACAAAACTGGGATGCGGCTATCGCAGATGCCCGGCCTACAATGGACTGACTCTACAGTTTGTTATTTGTAACTACTTGCCTCCTGGAAATGTTATTGGAGAATTTGCACAGAACGTAAAACCTCCAATAACAAATCATATCGATTTCACTTCTTTGCCTTCAACTGCAGTGTCGCCCTCTGTTCCTTCAACAGTGTCTCCAACAGTGTCTCCAACTGCAAAAGTATCTCCAACAGTTTCTGTTACTTCTGTACCAACTGTATCCTTCTCTATATCTCCAAGTCATTCGGCCTCACCTTCAGTTACGACGGTGCCAGTAACAAGCTTGATACCATCTTCGCAAGGACCAATCCTTTCTCGCTGCAACTGCACTTGTGAAATTTCCTAATAAGAGTTACTTTCTCCAAAGTTCTTTTTTCTTCAGGATGCTTGCATTATTTGCTTGCTATTGTTTGAAATGAATTGCATTTTCTCAAAAATTCTTTTCTTTCCATTGAAAATATATCAAAAGCATAAAGGACAAACGTACGAGTGCCGGGAATCGAACCCGGGGCCGTAGCGTGGGAGGCTACGATGTTACCACTACACCACACCCGTAATATGATCAAATTAGAAAAATTTGATATTTTGTATAAATCTTACTGCCGCACAGCAATATTCAACCTTTTGGTGAAAACAGTTTAACATAGAGTTTTTGACTTGAAATTATTGTTGAAATTAATGAACTATATTGTACGAAATCGTTCTTGCGCAATGCTTTATTAAAACATAACTTTCTGTGTGATCCCGACATGTTAGTTTGCCCTCGTCATAACACGGATAAAAAGTAGAATCTCCCTTGAAGCAACTTGTTTTTTCTTAAACGACCAATATTTCAAATCTTGTGTTTCACAACTGTTGCAAACATTTTTAAGTTCCTCTAAATACGGATTGAAATCTCCAGATGAAGAAATGGAAATGAGATCAACACATGACAGATTTCTTGGGGAAATGAAGGACCAGGTGCGGTAGCCTTACAAAGGTTTCTGATTCCTTGGATAAGCTCCATTGAATGGGTACTGAGAAGTATATAGTCTCTGCTGGTTATGATCACAGTGTAAGAGTCTGGGATCCTGCTACAGGTGTTATTCAACGACAATTTGAATTTAACGACTCTCAAGTAAACCGCTTGAGATTTTCCCAAGACGGCAGACTACTAGCAGTTTGTGGCAACCCCAGAGTTGCGTTCTTTGATCTTCGGGCAGATTTGGAGACACCTGTTCATACTCTAGACCTGCATCGCAACAATGTGACGGATATTGATTTTTGCGATACGGGTTCACAAGCGACTACCTGTTCTGAAGACTCGTGCGTTTATGTTTGGGATTTGAGAGTACCTGATCCTGTCAAATGTTTGAAAAACGATGCAGGTTTTACAGGAATTACTTTTGGACGGAACAAGGGGCTGATTGCTACCGCTGACTACGGACAGCATATAAGAATCTGGGACATTCAAGAAGGAAGAGTTGTCGGAAAACTTTCATTGCTGCAAGATAATGCCATGGTTTTAAGTCTGAGTTATTCCATCAAAACAGGACTGCTGTGTTTTACAGGTTCCACAGGATATGCTTATATTTGCCGTGTTACTGGAGGATTTACTCCTGGGGAAAATATTTCCAATTCAGTAAGACAGAATGGGAAGTCAAATCCGATGATAAAATCTCCCAAACCGAAGACCCAACATCATATTCGTGAGGAGAGTAGAAGCTACTTTGAAAAGATCTCCAAAATGAAGTGTTGCAATAGATATGTTCTTCGCTGTTGTCTTAGTGATGATAGTTTATTAGCTGCGGCAGTCTCTGAAAATGGAAGCGTTGATGTGTGGGGGGATAGCAGCTCGCTCGATGTTCTTAATGAAGGCCGTTGGCAGTCTTATAGGAAGAATGTTGGAAAGCATCAAAAATGGGCTTGGGATTGTAAATTTAGTAAAGATGGCAAGCGTATATTCTCTTGTTCTTCTGACAAACGTGTTTGTTTGTGGGATATATCAAATGGAGATCTTTTAAAGGAGTATAGAGGTCATCAGAAGGGAGTTACCTGTATCGATGTTTTCTCTGTTTAAATTAATTTACTTTGTTTATGTACTTTAGTATTTGTGATAGTATTATGCATAGAGTGTGACTCGGTATTTTATAGTCTAGTAGAATGTTCGTTATACTACAAGTTTGAGACGACAATAAAGTCGTAAGCCTGTGGGCACGGCAACAAGTTTTGGTGAATTGGGCGCGAGTTCCAATCACAAAAAATGTATGACATATATGCATTGCACGCGATATGAGCGAATTGGAGGAGAGAATTGAAAGATATGGTTTTCATTTCAACAGGTTCAATTTTTTGTCTCCAATCGATTTCTGGACACGCCACACAAATTCTGAGCTTGGAGTTTGTGATGCAACCGCTTTACAAGGACACACCTTATGAAAGACAGGCAAAACAGTTATCACAACAGCAACAAATTCAAAGGAATAAAGCAAGAAACAGTAGAAATCTAGAAGGTATGTGGAACACGTCCTTGGTTCGGTCATTGACACTCAACACGACTTCAAAGAATGGGACCGTTCGAAAGAAGACAGAATTCTCGATCAAGAATCGGTAAAGCTTCTTCATAAGGAAAATAATGGGGTAACTTCTACCATTAGTTTTGAAGAAGAAAATGAGGTGCCAGAGGAAGATATTCATCTGATAGAAGTAGGCCTTAACAAAATAGACTGGTTGTTTTGAGTAAACAAGTTACATAGGATAGTGGTGACAGAACTCTTTTTCAAACTATGGGTGACTTGTTTTGCATTATCAAGGAAACTGAACACCTAGAAAGAGCCTGGAGGAGTGCCTGTCTTGGTGCAGAGGATTACACGAGGGAATGCTGGAACCTAATTAATAGGTATAAGGCAACATATAGTGCCGTAAAGACACAAATTTCTAGTACTGAACAGTAAGCACTTTTTATTTTTCATGTTATTTTTTTCACCAGTGAAAAAGGTTCATTAAGGACTTTGAAATTGAAGCTCCTGCAGCTAGGTATCGTCTTATTGAAGCTGGAGTTCCTGCCACTGTTGAATATGGAGAACGTTTGGGTAATCATTCGGATATTCTTTATGTTACTCGAGCAACAAGGACTTTTATTACAGCTCGTAATGTGTTAGAAATGAAGTTTTATTCCAAAGATGAGATTTATCCTTATCTGACAGAACTTCTTGAGTAAGTTAGCAACACTGGTTTATCGTATTACTTTAAGATATATTTTGCCTTCTAGTGCTTTGTATAAAATTGAAAGATTGAAGCCTGATTTTGAAGGGAAAGTGAAACTAAAGGAATGGCTTCAGTTAATGAGTCGAATGAAAGCCAGTGACTCCTTATCCGATGAACAAGCTCGACAGTTAGCATTTGATTTGGAATCTTCTTTTAGTGCCTTCGAGAGGATTCTTGGTGAGGCCTGAAACAGAAATATATATATATATATATATATAGATAGATACCCTGATTCTTAGTGGGTTCTAAATACGGTTCGGACTTCAGATATTGTGAATTAATTGTAACAAATGACCATTCCCTTCTTTACATTGTATATTTTTAGTACGTATATCGTCATTATTAAGTACTATTTTCTGCAGCCGATACTTGCTCTTGTTGGGACCCCAGTTTTGGGATTCATCCCTTTCAGTGTGGGATTACTGCAAAGAGATTTGGACAAATACTGACCAATATAAGCATCAGTAAAATCCGTATTTTCGAGAATTGCGTTATCAAACGAGCTTTCAGAAAGCACGCTGTTTTTGAAGATGGCCCCAGAGAGATCTGACTCGTCGAAATTGACTCTATCTGCAACAGCATTGGTGAAGTCTGCGCCTCGAAAACTTGCTCGTGGTGCATAAGCTTTACTTAGTTGGGCACCTTGAAGGCTTGTGCCGTCCAACTTGGCTCCTTCAAACAAAGATCCTGAAAGATCATAAGAATCTAACTTTTTTCCACTCAAATCGCATTCACGATAGTCAAAATACTTGTCACGTTGTGCATTTGCCTGGCCGATAGAACTTGAAGTCGGCAAGCAACTTGGCATAAAGAGTTAAGCCGAGAGACACCTCAAAGGTAACCACTAGGAAATGCTTACCGGTTCGCGTCTGTTTTAGGGATGGGTGGAAGTTTGTATGCTTTTGCAGCAAGAGCTGTTTGATTACAAGCACACGTACAACCAAAACATATTGCTGCACCTGCCAACAGTAACTTTTCCAGTTTCAGATTGACGTTGGTAAACTTACAAACGGCAAATTGTCTGGTGATCAATAGCTTTCTCGACTTGTCCTTTCGTTTCAATAACTTTGATAGTACTCTTGGTTGGCGTACGTAAGGGACAAGTACGACGAAAGATGTCGACCAACAGACATTGTGGTTTCTCATTCGTACCTCTCTGGCCAGTAATGATGAATGGAAAGCAAGGGACAATAAAAGAAATTCTCGTTTTATTCGCGAAAATTTTCAAAAAAAACCACATCTTGAAAAGTTGTAACAATAAAAGAACTTGGATAATTAACTTGCGATACTTTACTAAAAGCAAACATATAATGCGACAAGAAACACCAAGACAACACTCTCTGGTTCACAAACCATCATGAATAAGTTCTACTGGTTCTTCAATAGGTACTTCGAGCTCGTCAGGATTCACAAAGTCTTCTTCTGTTGCATAAAGAACTTGTTGGAAGGCTTTGACAATGTCTGAATGACTTTCTTCATACTTGTGACAAACTATTTCAATATCCCGTAGCTTGTTGAAATAAAAATCTCTTTCTCTTTCCAATGTATCTGCAGTCAACTTCAATTCTTCAAATTCTTGAAACAGTTTGTCATATTCTGACTTTTTGACAATTGACTCTTTTTCTGAGTTTTCTCCATTGCGATTGGAATTGCCCTTTTTAGAATTTACGGAACCTCGTTTACTATCCAACGAAGCTGTTTGCTCTTTCCCAACTCCATTCTCTTTAGGACTAATGCTACTTGTGGAAGACTTGTTTCTAATTGTTGACGCAGTTTCCAGTGACTCAGAGGAAATTGGCTTGATACGAGGACGACTTGACCTACTTTGGTTGTAAACTTCGATAGCACGATTTCTTCTTCCAACTGCATCATATTCAGCTCCATTATAATGGCGGTCAAAATAACATTTTACCCATTGTGTGAACTCTAGATTGTCTTGATATTTTGCTTTCACAAGTTTATCCACATCAATGCGTTTTTCTATGCTACAGCGATCAAACACACTTTGTAGTATTTTATAGTTTGCGATGAATTCATAATCCATTTTTGCGCCAAAATTCACCTTATGTAAGGGGACTTTCCCTGGGAAGAGTGCGTCGAACACTTGACAGTGAGCACAACCACTAGCAAATTCTTCTATTTTCGTATAGTTTAAAAACAAAAACTGATTTATCCACGACAACAATTCAGCTCTTCCGACAAAGTACGCACCCTCCATCATACCTTCAACAAGTGATGAAACCAGCTATATTAAAATATTTTTAATTGCCTACCTATAGACTCCGACATACTTGCTATAAGATATATTAATTGAAAACGAATAAAATGTTATAAACCTAACGATGAGATGTCCAAAAGGTTAAGCTTCTGTGGTTGGACGCTGTGCTGTCCTTTTCAAATTTTTCTAAAATTCCTTTTTGAAATTATTTTGGATTTCAGTGAACGTGTAATTTTTGGGGTTTGGAGCCAACGATGAAGAACGACAAGGGAAGGCCTGTTTATTTCATCAAACGCAGAACGGTAGAGAAACACTGTACCCCTAACGACTGTTGGGTTATTGTAAAGGGAAAAGTATACGACGTAACTTTTTTTGCCGAGAAGCATCCTGGTGGAAAAGACTTGTTGCTTAGCCATGGTGGGAAAGACGTGACGGAAGTTATGGACGGTCTTGGCGGTCATGAGCATAGTCGTTTTGCTTACAAATTATTAGAAGACTTGTATTTGGGAGAACTTTCAACAGAGGATTGCATCTCAGTTGATTTGGGAAAAAGACAGGAGACGTCAGAAAGAAACTCCCATAATTTGAAGTCAACGATAGACGTGGAAAACCTTGTTGATTTTCAAAAGCCTTTATTGCCGCAAATTGGAGCCTTGGGAGACCTGTATGATGTGTGGGCTCATTCTTTCCCAACTACAGACCACACGGTTGCCTTATTTGCCAACCCTGTGCTGGAAAAGCTCACCCGTTGTAAGTGGTACGTACCACTTGTCTTCTGGATACCTATCATATTCTACTACCTCTGGTATCTTGCAGTCAAAGTGCAAACCAGAATAGAAGATTTTATTGCATTTGCAGTAATTGGCTACTTTTCCTGGTTGCTCTTTGAATATACTCTTCATAGATATGTTTTTCACATGAGAACAAGCTCGTACTTTGGGAACATATTCCATTTTCTTTTACATGGGCATCATCATATTACTCCAATGGATTCAGAAAGGGTTGTCTTTCCTCCCGCTCCTGCAGTGTTAATAGCATCTCCTATTTGGTATGGAGTTCCCAAGTTGCTAGGGTTTACCAGAGGATATTCGTTTCTTTTCGGTTTTGCTGTTGGATATCTTTGTTATGACATGACGCATTTTTGGATTCATCAAGGAAACCCTAAATGGTCATTTTTACAGTCTCAAAAGAAACGTCATGTGATTCATCATTATCGAGTGCCTTATCGAAATTTCGGTATATCTAATCCTTTTTATGATGTCGTTTTTGGTACCCTTTTTAAAGATACCAAATCCAGTTCAGCAGTATTCTCATGATAGCCTTACTGTAGTTTTTTTTCTTAGATGGAAATAATGTAGTTATATTATTTGTGTTGTTGAAGATATAAAGAATACCGATTGTTATCTTTTGGGATAAAGATGGATTCAATATTCGTGAATTACACTTAATTACGTTCCTTTCTTGTTGTTTAAGATGTTAAGGGTTGCCATTGGTCCAAAAAAGCGAACAAACTCACAAGCTTCTCTTCTTCATAATTTTTTGTTATCCATTGGTCGTTGCAGAATGGCAGCCGGAGCCGGAGTCTGTGCTGGTGTAGCTTTTGGAAACTGCGCAACCATTGGTGGCCTCTATTTTCCGCCGGGTCTTCACGCAGGAGTCAGTGCAGGAACAGGATTTTGTTTGGGTTATGGGCTAGGGTTAGGTGCGGATCTAACATTTGCTTCATTTTTCAGTTGGCTCGAATCAATTTTGCGGCAGACGGCTTTGTAGTCTTTTTCAGTTACCGCTCCCTGAAAATGAGTGTGTAATCTATTAGGTCGTGTGGTTCGAACTGTCCTTTTGCGACAGTTGAAGAATAAACAGATTGCCCGTAATTGGCGTATCGTGTTTGGTTGCCTACCGTGTCCAAACTGACAAGCCTTAAAGCACAAGTAGAACACAAGAGGAAGAAAGGACGCTCATTCTTAACCTCTCGTTTGCTTGAGTTATTTCCTACTTCTTTGTATCTCAAGAATTGAGTGAAACGAATGCTATTCTTTGGTGTTTATTGAAATGAAGCACTTATTTAAAACATACTAGCCATTTTGTCATGCACCTATATATTTGGTCTTGCTTCCATTGGTTGACAAGATATATATATCGTCACTGTGTTTGACGGAGCCAGTTTGTGAATAGCATTGGAAATTGGGAAAGTTTTGTGATTGTTGAGAAGAACTCAACTGTCCAATTAATTCATTTATTTAAGCGATGTGTTCTGTATCGGAAACATACCAACTTGAAATGTTTACACATTATCGGAGGGCAGCTGAACAGAGCGCTGGAGTATATTCTTTCCAATCGAGTCGAATTTTATCTGGCGTCAATAAAGGATTGACGCATGCTCTACCTGCCAACTTGCGTACATCCTTTTTGTGCAGGTATTGCTGGAAAGAATTCCTCTTGGTGCTGTATTGACTTCCATGCTTCTCCGACAACTTCTGTGTAAATTTGAGGTTCTGCGTTTGACGCAACCGCTTGTTCGTAACCTTACACTCAGTTCCTCTTTAAAAGGTTCTATTTTAAAAAAGGGCTTTTGTAGAAGCTTGGGTGGGAATTTGTTTGAGAACGTGGAGAGCTCTTCAACACGTTGGAATACAAGACGTCCAGGATACCACTCGTCTTCACTTAGCTCTGTTATTCAAGCTGTAAAGGATAGAAATTTAGTGACGTTGGCGGTTAACCAAAAGAAACTGGTGGCTGGTATTCATCTTTCCTCAGTTTGTCGGGCACAGGACCCAACAGAGAACTCGTCAAAGTTTGCAACAGGAAGTACTTTGGGAAGTGCCACTTCTGCAGCAGAGACTAAACTAGACTGGAGAATAAGGGTACGAAGAGCTCAAAGGAAGAGATTGTATATTCTTGTTGGTGGCATGTTGTCGCTTGCCACTGTAGTTTATTCTACTCTATATGCCTTTGAAGACCAGCTTATGTATTTTCTAACACCAACACAAATGCTCTCAAAAGTCCCTCCCGTCGATCCAGAGCGAAGGACGCGGCTTGGAGGAGTTGTAGTGAATGGTTCATTTTTAGTGAACGACAAGGAGAAGAAGGCAGAATTTGTTGTCACTGATCTAGAAAATGAAATTCCAGTTATATTTGACGGAACCACTTTTCCTGACCTCTTTGGAGAAGGGAAATCCGTTGTGGCCGAAGGATATCTTAGAAATGGTACTTTTTATACCGACAAAATATTAGCAAAACATGATGAATATTATATTCCGAAAGGTGTACAAGAATCCATTGAGCGGAATCCTGTGAGTATCTATGGTTCATTGAAAAGTGCTACGGTTAATTCACGGAGCTATTAGCAACAACATTTTGCTTCCAATATTTTGTCATCATGATGCTAACCGAGTGCTTATTCCTAAATAAATATTCACAAACCATCAAAAAAGGAAGTTTTCTTTTTCTTTCGACGATTTTCAGGCTGCTTTTTCTTTTTCTTGTTGCTGTTACGAATTTCTTCTTCTGAGCTTGAAGGATCCTCATCCTTCTCATAGAGACACGAAGCATCAAAGCAACGAATGGCTGCTTCATGTGAACTACACGCCAGCATTTTTGACTCTGGATCCAATACCATTTTTTCAATAGGAAGACTAAAATCTTCACCTACAACTCCCATTAAACGATTTGGATGAATATTCAACAAGCGAATCAGCCCATCATCACTTCCAGTCAGTATTGTGTCGTCATCTACTAAGCATATGGAATTCACAGACTCCGGATGTCCTTTCAAACAGTCCAATGTTTGATCCCACAATCTCCATTCATACATAATAATATTTCCTTCAAGTGTACCACAAGTTAACACAGAATTATCTTTCATTAGACACAGGCAGCAGATTTCATCTTTTACACTTTCGGTGGTCACAGGTTTCGTATGACCACGTAAATCGAACACACTGACTGTGCCATCACCACCAGAAGACAATATTGTTGCAATATCTGACGTATTCAAAGGATTTCTGAGACAAACATCCGTGACAAGATCGTTGTGTCCTCTAAAAGAAGCAACCGGTTTGCTTGCTTGCCGAACGTCCCACAATCTTACCCTGCCACTCTCATAGCCAACCAAAACCTTATTATTCTAGTTTAAAACAATTTTTTTAAAAACAAACAAGAGCCGTGACATACACCCAGGCCATTACAACGTATAACACAAGCTTCGTCTTTGGTGTTCCCGGCTTTCCAGTCACCAATAACTTGGCCAGTCACTTTGTCAACTTGTAACAGGTTGCCTGTTGCAGAACCAAGAAAGAAAGACGTGTAGTCATTTGACCCGTCAACACAAACAAGATCGTAAAAGTCATCAAAGTGTTTCGTGGAAACTATAGGTGCGGAACAAGGCTCTTCGGTGTTAGTCGTTTCTTCCGTTTGAAATATTGACGGGACCACAAACTGTGTATTGTCGAGATGAACGCAGGATAATTCTCTTCCACAAGAGACATGAAAGATTGTACTATGTCGGAAGTCATAGTAAAAGTCAAAAATCGGCGTATCCACAGGTATACTGGCCATCTTGTCCCAAAAATAGTGAATGACTCAGTATGCCAATCGTTAGGGTGAAAAGCAGCACTTGAAGCTGAATGATTTGGTCGATAGACGACAGGAAAGCATGTAAAAGTTACATCGTAGGCATCATCATTGTGGAAGAACGAGTTTAATAGAAAAGATATGCTTTTGTTCAAGTGTAGAAAGAAAAAAACTCAATGAAACACGAAAAACCAGCAGCTTTACTCTCATAAAAGAAAACGAGGAGCGTCTTTGGTTGCATGCTCCGGCCTTATTGCGATTTTCTAGACTAATGCAATACATTATAAACGTTATCCACATTGTTGAGGTAATTTCTAGAGAGTTTAAACTGCTTCGTTCATCAGCTGTCGTTAGTTTGCACAAGTTGTGAGTATCTAGAGTTATAAAACAATAAAGTCTGGTTGTTACCTTCAAACTAAGGCAGCTTATCATCAATCAGAACAAGAAAAATTTTAAAAAAGAAATGCATTGAAAAAAGTTTTGGCGCCTTTATTAATGAAGTCCAGTTCTCAGGCATCCATTTTATCATTTTTTGAAACAAGAACTTCAAACAACGTGATAAAAGACGGCAGTAGCCTTCAAGATGAGAAGAAGAGAGGAAGAGACCCGTTCAACTCTGAGGCAGAGACTTTAGTTATAAAAAAGTATGCAACGTTTCTGATTATTGGGGTTGAGAGCCCTTCTTACTCTTTCTAGAGGACCACGAGTTCAGACAAACCCTCCTGTATTTACAAATGAAACTCAGGTCGAGGTCGAGTTTCCAAAAAATGTTAAACTAGATCCTGAAGAACACAGAGAGAAGAAGCGTTTGCTTGGTCGCTTAAATTTTGAAGGCGAACGCGATGAAACTGGACTTGTGACAAAGACTGGAGAGCAAAAGTGGTCTGATGCAAATCGATGGGCTTCAGAAATACAGGATGAGCAAGGTCGGTCTCCTGATGAGGAAGGATACGACCCCACAACACTTTATATCCCTCAAGAAGCGTTTAATGCGCTTTCGCCATTTCAGAAGCAGTTTTGGTCTCTCAAGAGAAAACACTATGGTATGAAGCAAATGAATAGTAGAAGTTACTTATAAGTGGCTTTCAGATGTGGTGTTGTTCTTTAAGAAGGGGAAATTCTACGAACTTTATGACTGCGACGCAGATTTAGGCCATAGAATTCTTGGCTTGAACTACACGGCAGGTGGAAGAGTTGAAATGCGTTGTGTTGGTGTACCTGAAACAACTTTTGCCCGCTACGCTTCTAAACTAGTTGATTCGGGCTTTCGGGTGCGTTTGTTCTGTTTGTATTTGAAACGTTTGCTTATTTTATTAAAAGGTTGGAAGAGTTGAACAGGTAGAAACAACCAATGCTGCTGCACAGAGAAGGAAGTCCTCAGATTCCTCAGACTCAAAGTCTGCAGTTTGCCAGCGCTCTTTAGTACGTATAATGACCAAAGGCTCTTTGACTTGTGAGGAACTCGGTGGCGACCCTAACGCACATTACTTAATTTGTCTTCATTATTCACCGACATCTGGGAAAGTACTTTCTAATGCCATTTCATTTAAGTAGTTCTTGTTGAAAATTTGTCATAGATTGGGTTCTGTTATTTGGATGTTGCAGCTGGATATGGCACCGTCGGAGAACTGAAACATAGTTTGTGTTTGGATGAACTCGAAAGCATTCTTTTTTCAATTCAACCAGTTGAAATGTTGGTAATGGATTGTCAGTTCGAAGGAGCATTTTGTGAATTGCTGAAGCAAGTATTTCATTTCATGTGGACGTTCTTAGCGATGACTCCAAAGCTTAGGTTTTTTACGTCTACTTCGAATTGTCAGCTCGTATATCTCCGTTCTCCTTCCTCTTGTGCACCACTTGAGGAAAGGAACCTGCCGTGAGTCAGTCTCTGAGAAATTCGAATGAATTCTGATAGCATCCCAAAAGGTTGCACCTCATTAATTTCTTGAAAAGGCATCATGCTTCACAAATTGCAGTACTGGGTTGTCTAGACTACCTAAAAAGCTTATGTATACCGGAAGAAGCCCTACGGCTTGATTCGATTGTCATATGGGATAAATGTTGTGGCGATTCAGTTGTTGGAGGGGATTTGAAAGATAAAATCAATTTTTCAGAAGTTGAGAGAACTTCAAGACTGACATTAGTTGGCTCTGCTCTCCTCAATTTGGATGTTTTGCCTTCTGGGTAAGTATAACATCACTATGATGGGCTTTAAAAATGATGGCTGTTCAGAGTGAATAAGATGGGAAAGCATTCTTTGTTATCGTTTGTAGACCACACAGTCACATCTGGTGGAAAACGATTATTGAGGCAGTGGATAACGTCTCCTCTGGCATCAGCTCGCCCTATTCTTGAAAGATTTGATGCAGTCGACATTCTTCTAAAGAAGGAACCGGAAGCTCGTGCGATCGAACAGATTCGAAAATATCTCTCAGTTCTTCCAGACATTGAACGTCAAATCATCAAGTGAGTTTCGTTTCGTTCAATCATATCATGTGACATTCAGTTCTATTTTAAAAAGAGTTCAAAATTGGGCACACTGTAGTTATGATGTCGTCATGTTCGACGATTCTGAGAAGAGGAAGGCGTTGGAATTTTCAAAACTTTTGAAAGGCCTTGAAGGGGCAATTGACCTTATGAATAGAGTACTACCTAGCATGCTTTTTCCAGACTTTGAGACATTTGTAGCACCGTTACCAAGCTTCAGTGCCGACATATTTGACGAGGCTCACAACATTCTAGATGAAATATCGAACGGTCGGTTATTGTAGATCTTTTCGAAACAAATTATTGATTTGCTGCAGAGTTTCCTGGCTTGGAAAATAACTCTGAGCTGAAAATTCCTACAGAAACAGCATATTTTGATGATGGAAACCTTCCGCAAGATAGCCTTGAGTCGATTGACCAGCGCTTAGATTGCATTTTACAAAAGTATCGACAGACAATAGATCCTTCCATTCGGGTGAGTTTTGCCTTTCTTGTCCGATTTTTCTTATTTCTTTTTAGTGGTTTCATAGGTTTCGTGAGTCTCATCAACTGGAGATTCCTCGAGAGCTGATTGAAAAGGCCGGTATCCCAGACGACTTTATCCTAATGTCGCAGACTATGGTACGTTGAGCCTACGATACTGTACATCATATAACGAAGTCAATTATAGGATAAACAACGTTTTTGGACTCCCGAAATAAAACAACTCGTCAAGATGAAGAATGATTTGCTGGAGGTATAAGAACGCTGCATGTCTGATTGAAACGATTTTGACTTTTTTATAGTCTCGAACTGCATCTGAATACAATAATTTCAGAAAAATTCTTTTAAAATTTGATACTTTCGCCTCCGTATTTAAGACAATCGCTAGAATCATTTCAGAAGTAGATGTTTTAATGTCTCTGGCACAGACTTCTTTGTCGTCCTCAGGAGTGATGTGTCGTCCTGAAATCATTTTTTCCGATCGTCCTTGTAAGTTTACTGAATATAGTGCATTTAATATTGTCAAACATTTTCCAGATCTATGTGCCGAAGAGCTTCGACATCCTTGTCTTGCCGATATGGGCGATCTTTATACTTCGGGTTCTTCGAAATCGTTTATTCCTGTGTCTTTGACTCTAGGAGGAGACCGGGAAACATCTTTCGTTATCAGGGTATGTCTGCAGAGCTACTAAAGAATTTATCTTGTTATTTAGAGCTTTTTAGGGTCCGAATATGGGAGGAAAATCAACTCTGTTGCGTGAGATATGTCTTGCCGTTATTCTTGCGCAGTGCGGCTGTTATGTTCCTGCTAAAAAATTTCAGCTCACTTTGATTGACCAGATATTTACCAGAATGGGCGCGACAGATTCTATTAGTAGAGGCCAAAGCACATTCTTGTTAGAAGTTGAAGAGACTGCTTCGATTTTAAACGGTGCAACACGTTCATCTCTGGTAATAGATGTTACTGAAATCCGTAGTAATTTACCGAACTTTTTTTTTGCAAAAGGTCGTGATTGACGAGTTGGGAAGAGGCACATCCACATACGATGGTTATGCAATTGCCAAAGGGGTATTAAATGATATCTCCAGTCGAATTGGATGCCTTTGTTTGTTTTCCACCCACTACCACAATTTAATCCACGAACAGTTGTCAGACAATGTTGCTTTCTATGAAATGCAAGCGGAGGTAATTGCCCTTTAAATTTACGATGATTGCAAGTTTGTAAAAAAGTATTGTTTCTTAGGTGGATGAAGAAAGGAAAGACGTGACATTTCTATATTCTCTAAAAGAAGCATCCGATATCGATGTCTCGAGCAGAGGCATATATTGTGCGAAAATCTCTGGGTATGGTTTCCATTCACTTTATTTTCATTGTTCACTGATATTTTCTTCATAGATTGCCTGAAGAAATCGTAACTCGGGCAGAAGATTTGGAGGTTTTGGGGCGTTTGGGTGGCTGCTATGATAACTTTGAAGAGAATTTGAAGAAGGAATTTTTATCTTTTTTCAATTCTCAATCGTCATAGGAAGCTGTCAGAATATCGTATTGACTGTTGCTGATTACTATTTATGAAAAGGAACCTTCCTATAGTGGAATTTTTGCAGTATTTAGGAGTTTTGGACTGTAACTGGACAAGCTACCAATGATGCCTCTCAATACGAAAACATACATGTATACTTTTAAATAGATATGGAGAACTCCAGATAAAAGAAACGAATGTCGCAAAGCGTATTGTCCCTGCAAACACAACCGCACGTCCTTAATTTTTTTGATTTGGTGTAATTTGGTGCCTGTCTCAATCTTTGATTAGCCGTCACCTCGGCCTCAATCGAAATTTGACCCTGTCCCATTGCTCAACGGCGACCCACTGGAAGCAAATGCAATTTGTAGCTACGTTATAAAAAGGAGGTTATGAGTACAGTGTCTGCCATCTCTGTCTCTAAATAAACTTATTGAAAGTTAGCTGCATATACGGGAGCTTTGACTTTAAGACTATTAATACCCCTGGTGGTTTTAAAGAGATGCCCCTGCTTCCTTCTGTGCAACCCCACTCTGGCGTCCTTTCTTGTATGTCTAGCTTCAATAGACGTGTAACACGTTCAATAGTTGAGTTACATGAACTTATTATGCGCGGAGAGTCTCCTCTTTCTCCTTTGGAACGAGAAATATTGGGCACTTTTACCTCCGCTGTCAATCGCTGTGACTATTCTACTGTTGTACACTCACAAATTGTGAGGGAAATGAGTGGGTCTGTTGAACTTTATGATGCTTTGTCTTCACCGTTGGCAGATACTGTAGATGAACTGCCTGTAGAAGCAAAGTTGAAGCCACTGCTTCATTATGTTCGGAAACTAACTTTAAGACCGGAATCTTTGACTCAGCAAGATGCAAAAGCAGTTTTTGATGCAGGTTGGGAGGAAAAAGCCCTTTATGACGCTATAATGGTTTGCTCATTATATAATTTTATGAACCGTGTAGTATTTGGTGTCAAACTTGACGTGCCTACCTCACTAGACCCTAACAACATTCGGATTTTAAGTGAATTTGGATATAAGGTCATTTTAGAAAATTTGTAAGTTTTTGATGGTTGGATAGAATGGTAGTTTGCATTTCATTTTCTTTTGCTTTGTATTTGAGTATTAGGATGTAGAAAATATTGCTAGTCAGAAATTGTACTGATGTCGTAATATATAATATATGTAGAATTGTATGCATGTGCAAGTAAATGTATTTTTATTTGTTTATAATTTCTATATGCCTCATCTTTTCCTGTATCGGCTATTATAAATGGTCCCCAGTTCATTAGTAAATCAAGAAGTTTTTAGCAATTAGGTTAATGTAGTTTGTTATGTTGTTGAATGTTTGGTGTGTCAATAGGTGTAATAAGGTGTCTTGATGAGATGGCTATCTGCAAAAACATGTTATCTGACGGTCCACTTTCCAATTTTTGTCACGAGAAATTTGTTGTTGTGGGTTAAGGAGCGTGGTGGATTCGCTTTGTGTTGTTACTCCAAACTGTTTTAACGGATTGGAGAACCTCATTAAATATGAGTGAAAATACTCACCTTAATAGTTTTAGAGCTATAAGAGATGAAGGTGTTGAACCAACTTCGAATACGCCTAACGGAGAAGGACAAGGAACAAAGGCTCCGAAAGCCTATGGCGCAGGTTTTCCCGGCTTTGTGGGAAGACCAATCCGAACTACTACAGAACAAAGCAATGGGCGAAATTTGAACAGCACAGTGACTTATGGTGGCTCGCAATCTACGGACTTTTCAGCACAAACAGGTTTACACCAGAGTAGTTGGAACCCGAACTTTCAAAATCAGAGTACCTCCTCGGCAACGAGGAACGTTTCTGGAAGAGTGACCCTTGTACAACAACCCACGTTATCATCCCATCCTGAAAGAGAACAGACTTTCCCCAACGGGCAGACAGCCACAAATAGGTTTCAAACTTCAGATTTTGATTCGAGCCAACGACTTAGCCCGCCCGGGGGTCCAGCAAATCCGTCAATACCCCAGCAGCCAGCTTCTAATACAACATCAACGGGATTTCCGAACACTGTGAATAGTGCGGTACCCCCTAGAGAGCAACCTGTGAATCCACCCGGACTTCATCCACTTGGAAATGTTGGAAATTCCAATTTTTCTGATAGCTTAAAGCCACCTATTAGACCCGATGCATTAGCGACAGAACAAAACAGGGACTTTAGCGGTTCGTCTGTTCCTGCTATGAGCCCTCGTAACCTACCATATCCAAGGCCAGGACAAAATAGCTCTACATCATCTTCAGGAGTACAAGGTAACCAAGCGAAATTAAATCCCGCACTCATGCCTAGACCATCCCAAATGGAAAAACCATGTGGTACATCACGTGAAATATACAAGACGTTAAGAACAGTTGTTGAAACTGAAGGTGATACGGGAAAAGCTCCACCAAATGTTGTTCCGTCATCAGTCTCAGATTTCATTGCCCTGGATACTGGAAGTGCGTCACCAAGGTTTGGACGCTTGACATTATCGTGTCTGCCAACCGAAAAGTCCTTGTTAGCTCAAGTTAATTTGCCTCTCGCTGCTGTGTTTCAACCTTTTAATGTTCCTGCGGAAGGAGAAGTAATTCCTCCTCGAGTAGATCTTGGAAGTGTGGGACCTCTGCGTTGCCAACGCTGTCAAGGTTATGCGAATCCTGGGTTTCGCTTTATTGAAGGAGGGCGCAAATTTCGTTGCAATTTGTGTGGGTTTGTGAATGATGTCCCACCTGAACATTTCGCGCAGATAGATCCTCGCACAGGATTGCGAATGGAAGATATCAGCAAAAGACCAGAGTTCTATTGTGGTTCTGTAGACTATATTGCTACAGAAGAATATTG
The DNA here is from genome assembly GCA_006232345.1 of Galdieria phlegrea. NCBI lineage: Eukaryota > Rhodophyta > Bangiophyceae > Galdieriales > Galdieriaceae > Galdieria > Galdieria phlegrea. Next base: position 99,963 of record SDGA01000067.1, read on the forward strand.
CGACCAGAAACCGGAACCAGCAACCTTCGTATTTCTCATAGATGTTTCGTCATCTGCCATTTATTCTGGTTTGGTGCTTAGTACTTTGGAGGCTATAAAAAGATGTCTTCCGGTAAGCCGTTTTCATAAGTCAAGTTACAAACTAATGCACAGTTTCAAGGACATTCCTGGAGGTCACAGTGCTCGGATAGGTATCATTGCCTTTGACCGATACCTCTATTTTTACCATAACAAGCGTGGGAGTGGAAACATCTCCGTTCTAACTGTACCGGATTGTTATGAGCCATTTTCTCCTCTTGGAAATGATTTTTTAGTTACCCTATCGGAGGAAGGAATCGAGAGCATACATGTAAGTTTCGGTTTGGAGTTTCGTTTCATTCTAACTTGTGATAGTCTACTCTATCTTCTATTTCGTCTCAGTTTGTTCCTAATGCAGCCGCCCAAAATGTAGCAAATGGCACACAGTATGGTGGAAATATAGGTTTTGGCAATCGGTCCTCAGAAGCTGCTCTTGCCGCAGCAGTAATTGCAGCCAAAGATGCTCTCAAACACTTTGGTGGTGGAAAAATTGTATTAATCTCAAGTAGTTTATCCAATTCTGGTATAGGAAAGTTGGAGTCGAGAGGAGGAGGAGCAAACTCTGGAGGTGAAGAGCGGGAAAAGTCTTTATTTCGTCCAGCAATTCCTCTTTATGAAAAACTTGGTATTGAGTTATCGGAGGCCAAAATATCTTTGGATCTTTTTGTTGCCCCAAGTGGAGCTTATGTCGATGTTGCAACGATTGGTAGACTTGCATCGAACTCTGGAGGAAGGATTTTCCACTTTCCTTTTTACCAAATGAATAAGGATAGTAAAAACTTTGAGCACTGTTTCATTGAATCTGTTAACAGTGTTTGTGCGTTCAATGCGGTACTAAGGGTTCGCTCAAGCCCAGGTTTAGGAACTGCTGCACACTTTGGTCACTTTCAACCTCAACGCTCGTTAGATATTGTGATACCTGTTATGGATAAAAGTTCAACAATTTCAGTGGAACTTGAATATGACGACAAACTTCCAGAGGTAAATGATGGATCTGCTACAGGAGCGCCGTGTATACAATGTGCTGTGTTATACACTGATGCTGAAGGGAGACGGCGCATTCGTGTACATACTCTTTTAGTTGGTTCATCATCACAACTTGTGAATATATTCAGATATGCCGATTGTGACGCAGTTACGTGTCATCTTGCAAAAAAGTCGGCGAAAATGATGTTGGATGAACATGTTTTGAAGTCTAAGGTTCGAGAATATATTATAGAGCGATGTGTTGGTTGTCTGTATACTTACCGAAAATACTGTACCGTTTCGGCATCAAGTGGCCAGCTAATTTTACCTGAAGCACTCAAACTCTTGCCTCTGTTTTCGTTAGGATTACTCAAAAGTATAGCATTGTCACTCAGTAGTGGAATATCTCCTGATGAAAGGGTAGTGGCTCTATTTCACATGTCTCATATGGGAATTGCAGAAACAGTGGCCTATGCTTATCCAAGAATCTTCAACCTTCTTTCAATACCAGAAGCTGCAGGACTTGCTCTGCCAATGCCACATATGGTTTCTGTCCCCAAAATATTATCCTTGAATGGAAATATTGAAACAAAAGAGGAACCTGTCGCACTTCCTCCGACTGCTGCACTTTCAAGTGAAATTCTATCACCAGACACACTATTGTTGTTGGAGAATGGAGTTGAAATGTTGTTCTGGATAGGCGAAAACTGCGCAACGGAAGCACTGAAGACTGTATTCGGGTTGGATCATGTCCCCACTGTAGAAGACATATTTAATTTCGTTTCTCCAACAAGCAAAACGGCAGATAGTAAACAGATACGATATCAAGCCATTTTTCGTCGCATTTTAAGGCAACGACCATTCATCGAGAAAATAAGAGTCATACGGGCAAAGGTAATGTCCTTGGTATAAGGTATTTTGGAAAAGCAATATCTTACATATTCTTTTAGGACCATGATGAGACTTCATTTATTGATAAACTAGTGGAGGATCGAACCAGTAGCTCTATGAGTTATGTAGAATATCTTTGTCATATTCACCGCGAAATACAGAAAAAGTTAGTTTGAGTATAAATTTTTTTTATAAAGTTTGACAAAGGATTTCCATTGTTCTCCAATGTCTGCATGTTGAAAGCTTCCCAAGCGTAGGTGGAGAACAAAGGAAATCACTGGTCAGCCGCCGGAGGGATAGTCTGAGATATCTGACATTATTTTTATTACAGGTTCAATCGCGCTTTGATGCTTGAAGAAGTTCAGAATTATTCGATGGCACATCATTTTTGATATAGTTATTCTAATTATCAATGTTCGTCTTTGTTCAAATTCTCTCAGAAGCACAATAGAAAATCTTCTCGTGTAAAAGGGAACTGTTCATTACCGATTTGGAGAAATGAAACATGAAATGGACTTACACGTGTCTGTGCCTCGTGTGGAATCATCATCTGCACTTTTTTGCATTGAACCATTCAGTTTGTTACAACACAGCTAGTACTTTTCGCAGTTGACACCAGGATTCGTTGACAGCCTTTAGGTTGTGTTCAGTCACTTTCACAGAACACATTGACTAAAATACTACAATTTACCTACATGGCAACAGAGTCTGCAGGAGCAGCCAGGTTGTCTCACAGTTTTCAAGTTCTGCTAGACGCCGTGGAATTTGCCACAAGTCCTTCAGCAAACAAGTCAGAAAGGAACCGGTTGGAGCTCAGTTTCCTACTGAGAAGTAACACACCTTTTGTACAGTCCACAGCTGGTCAAGAAGTGGCAGAAGACAGGCACTGTTGGCCAGAAAACGAAAGCTATTATTTATCGAACAGCAGTGAGAAGACCGTTATCGACTCAACAAAAGAGAAAACCAATGAATGGCAACGTTCGGAACTCGTTGAGCAAAGAAATATGCATGACAACGGTTTGCTGCAAAATTCGATGGTTTGCGATGAAAGGCAGATTGTAAATAGGCAAAGACCTCCACCAATTCGAATACAAAGTTTTGGTTCTGGTACTTCTTGTAGACTAGGTTTCGATAGCTGTGATCATCATACATTTACAAAAAATGCAACAGGATATCTATCCGAAGTTACCCCTCTCAGTAGTAGTGCACTTTCACCCGAAGGATACAAGAGTCCGAAGAAGACACGAAAGGGGCGTAAGAGGACCTGTCCATATTTGACAGAGGAGCAACGGCGTCAGCTAAGAACGATGCGGAACCGTGAGGTAGAGTAATATTCTATTAATGAACGCAAGAGAGTAATGAATGTGTCCCATAGGCAGCTGAAAGAGCACGTAACCGTCGAAGAGAAAGGGAAATTTTCCTTGAACAAGAATTGAAACGTTTGTTGGTAGAGAATAGAAAATTGGAAGAAGAATTACAGCTATTACAAGTGATGAGACTTGTTCGACCTCTACAAGAAGGCTGATATGTTTTCTTTAAGCTAGAAAAATCAATTTCTTTCTGTTTTGTAAATATAGCATATAGATTTAGGTTAGTAGATATTAGAAAATCAATCAGAAACTCAAATCATCTGCTTCGTTATAAATTTCAAGAAGTTGTTTTCCAAAATGTTAGTGCTTGTCAACTTCGAAACCAAAAGTTGCATTGTTCTACAAGTTTCATTCATATATATTTCCAATATTTCTGGCTTGACTTTTTGTATGTTCATAACACTTCAATTTTTTGAGTTCGTCTTCAACTGAACTCATTGGTGTAACAAATACCACGTCTGTTTAAGGATTTTGTAATTAAGATAATGAATGCTTTACTGGTCTTTTAATTATCGCACTTGTAAAGATTGAGCTCATCTGGTAGCTGCATTTGAATTTTATATATTAAAGAGAGTATAAACTTAAAGAAAATGTCACAGGTCGTCTTCTTGTTGTAAGGGCTAATGTTTTATACGTCTCATTATAAAAAAGACTTTTGTGTCTTTCCTTAGATTTGTTCTTTGCTAAATCATTGAGATTTGGCATATTAGGTCCTTCTCATTTGGTTTAACAAGAACGTTAGAATACTTTTTATAGTTTCAAAGCCCTCAAATTCAAGCCTTCTTGACATGTCACATAAATATATCCATCAGTGTTCGATAGTTACTGTTGTGATTTTTTGCAAGATCTGGCGGATCTCAATTATTCAAGTGACATTGCAAATCTCAAGGGATCAGGACGAAATGGCGAACCTCTGCTGCAAAGCGGAAAACTTTGGTCGAACTTCGAGGATCTTTATTGGGATAAGACCTCCTGAAGCAGCTAGGAAACGAATCAGTGAGTACCAGCTAGCTATGCGCTCGTCTTTCATGGAACGGGATGCAAAAAATGGTGTCTGCACGGACACTCAACCAAGCTTCGTTGGTTGGACTCCTGAGGAGTCACTTCATCTCACCCTACACTTCGTTGGTTCAGTTTCGAATGACTTAATTTCTGTTATCCGCTCAAATCTTGATGCCATTAAATCTCAGTTTACGAAGTTTAGTGTTTCTCACAGTTCACTTGGATTCCTCCCAAAGCAGAAGAAGAACATGAGAGTTATCTATTTGGGGTTAGAAGATAGACGACAAAATTTACAAAGACTTGCAACAGAAGTGCAAAATTGTGTAGCAGATTGTCTGCAGAAGACTTCTCCAACTTCTAGTTGTTCTCTTGGTAACAAAGTTCTAAAGCCCAATACTGAGCGGGAAGAGGAAGAGAAGGAACGCGAGTGGCTCAAGTATCTGCCCACTGAAGCAAACTTTAAAAAAACACACATGGAACCCATTGAAAGTTCCGATTCATCTGATGGAGAAGTGGTTTCCAAAGTTTTGAAGTCAAAGGATAAGAAATTTTTCCCTCATATTACACTTGGAAGACTGAAAAAAACTGCAAGTGTTAGCGATAAAAACTTCTTAGCGAATTGGATTCTGGAGAAATCGAACGTGAGGCATTTGTTTGATGGGAACAATGATGATACCTTCGAATGGGAGGTTAACTCTTTCATTTTATTTGAATCCTCCAAGTCTGACAACGGTCTTCCATACTACAAGACATTAGAAGAGTTCATTTTTTGATGCGAATGTTTGTAACAATGAAGCTCATGTGATGTACAGGTTTATATCTTTCCCGCTCGAGTCGAATTCACAGCATAACACTTTCTGTGTACTTTTAGTGTCGGTCACTGATAGCTCATGTTTGTTATATTATTAGGAACAACCCCAGTGACACAGAATTTTATAGTGCTTTTTCTGTTGATTGGTAAATGCCCTTCTGCGTAAAGTATTTGCAGGAACGCCCTCAGTCCTACGTATCGTTAACATGCCAGATTTTCTTCATGTCTCAGAACTTACGATTCCACAGAATTTTGGCTGTCTTCAACTTTGCTCGCCAAGTTTTGTGTATTCTAAGAAGGAAAGGTGAGAGTCTGTGGTTTTTTTACGTTGTAACAAAACTTACTTCTGGAGCACCTGTTCGATCGCAATGGTTGTAAGTTTCCTGAAGGTCAATCCTTGTCCCTACCATTCAAAGGATATTTTAAGCTTATAGGATTGCAATGAGACGTAATAACCTGTAAGAATAAGTTCTTCTAACATAATTGCTCGGGGATCCTCTTCTGCGCCAGGAACCGGAATCCATTGTCTGCGCTTTCCTTTTATTCCACGAACCTCATTCTTTATCGCGGAGACCGACATTGTGGAGCAGATAGTTAGAATGAAGCATCCAACAACCTGTGTTGAAATTTGTATCAGCTTATACAATTGTAAACATGGCAAATACCGAGAGAACTGCAATTTTGCTATGGCCTGGTGATTTTTCTAAAATGTATTAGATTGTTATCTATAAAAATGGATGCAAGATACCACTAGTTGGAAAAGAAATAATCTTTATGTCACCATCAAGCCTGGCGGATGTATTGAGAGATCGTGGAACACTTTTCGCAGCGAACATCCTACCAATCTTTGGTAGCGTCAAAAATATGCAATAAACGTAATTGAAAATACCTTATAATACTTCGAGCAATATATAAATCAGGAAGTTGCACGAGAACAGCCACACCAATGGACGTTTTACCGTTTTTTATTGAGTCAAAAGTTACAGCATCTACCGAACATGAACCGGTCTGCAGACATGTCTTTGAGGAATCGGATTTTCTTATGCTTTGAAGTTTTGAAAAATAGACCAAGAAAATTCTGGATGTAGAAGTGTTCAGTTTTGATGCTAGATTGACGGCAATAATTTTCCATTTTTCCTAGGACAGGCATCGGATTGTATTATAATGGATGCTTGTCAAATCTGTGGTACCTGAGTGAAATCATACAGAGACATGTCGATAGTTTGATTGAAGTACAAGATCGCCTGTTCTCGTGAAACTTGTGTGGTTTTATAGATTGGGGCTAGCTGATGAAAACAATACAACAAACCTGGCTTGGGGAGCGGTACAGATATGGGCCAATCTGGAATAGTTTGAGTAAACTTTGGTTTGCCGGTTATAAGGTTATTAGGATTGACTTGAAGATTTAGATATCGTAACGTACCTTCAATGTCTGATTTTTACGGTACTTTGCATTCTCAAGTTTTGGGCAAGATGAATTTTGAAATACATCTTTATCATTATTCGTGGAATGTCCGCAAGTACACGTCAGCCCATCCCATCCTGGTTCACATTGGCATCTGTATCGTTTTTGATTCACTCAGCAAAACTCTTTTAGAAAACAAAAAACTTACTTTCCCGTTCTACCATTACAATGGCCATGAGATCCACACATTCTTCCTTTGTCGTCAACTGGACATGTCTTGTTTCTGCAGTCAGCTCCTGTGAATCCTACATCTCGAAAATTAATGCATTCAAGAAAATTGCTATCAATTCTAGACCTTTAAAACATTTGCATCTTCCTTTGATGCATATTCCTTGATCTCCAAAACAATTATGAAAACATTCGTTGTTCCTCGCCGAACTACGCAATATGGGTAATGGTCTTCCTGTGGATAAAATACGCTTACCAATCCGGTGGTAAGAAACCATCAAAGCAATGACAAACTCCTTCAGTGACAGAACAAACGCCGTGTTGTGAACATGAAGTGTCTGACGGACCTGTACCTATATTTGAAGACGAAAAAATGAAGAATACTTCTGACACATATTCCCTACTGACCTGCTGGACAGGATAAAAATGTTTGTGGTATAGTCAAATTCTTTTTCATTTCATGACACATACTTTCACATATTCAGTTCATATATTTGTTAGTTTTGGTTGGAACTTACTCTGAAATATCTAGACCCAAAGAACAAAATTCGGAAGCACAAATTTGAGGGCAGCAGTTTCCTTCTTTTACGCATTCGTTTCGACACCAACAATTGCCTGCCTGATTAAGTTCTGAGCAAAAGATGACTCTGAGCTAGAGTTTTAATTCGGCTTGAAATTAACTATAGTTCAATTAAACTTACGCTCCTGGTTTACATGTTGCAGCAGGAGATTCCCTGGTAAATACAATTTCAAAGTTTCCATTTGATGGGCAGGGAACAAAAATATTCATCACATTTGACAAGAACCCAGTTCTACAAAACACTTGAAAAGAGTATGACTATAATTTTGAGATATGATGGTTGTGAGAAACTCTCGTTGACTCACTGTTCCACATTGCAGCCTCAAATAAAGACTATTTTGGTTATAGATATAACTTTTCTGAAAACTCTTCAGCAGTAATGTACATTTCTCTTCTTGTACTTGATTGAGATTTCGGGTCCATAACTGCGAAAGACACTTTAGAAACGACCTACCTGCGAAAAAGCTCTCACTGTTTGTTCCATTGATAGAAACCTCCAAGGAGAGACTCATTATGGCATTATTAAACGTGGCTCCCTATCGTTTCGTTCAAACTGGGTTTTAGAATACATTATATTCTTACGTAAGGCACGAAGCTGTTATTGTTTGTAGAATACACAGTCAGATTTGTCCAATCCAATAAAATGCCTTTACTTCTTTCGTCTTCATGCTTGATGCTAGGCAAACAAGAAACCTTTTTTGTAAAAATTTCCAAGAACAACAACGAAGCGAACAGCAATGTCTCGAAGCGGAACTTCATTCTCTATTGCGTCAAAAATGTAAAAAAATTTTTATATTGCGAATTACATTTTGCTCTGCTTCTCACAAAAAATTTGGCGCCACAAAAAAATGTCTATCTGATTTCCCTGCTTGCGCCTCTATCTTCAATATCTCAAATATTTCTTTGGCACAGCCAAGTATCAAGCAAAAACATGAATGAGCATTTTTCAGTCGTTTAGTAGGTCACTAAAACGTTGTATTAGAAAATAAAGAACCTGGCTTCGTTTTCTGTATTTTTATCATGTATTCTCTTGAAAAGTTTGCAATACTGCTGTCATGCAGACTATCTCATGATAAAGCTATTGAGATTTCATTTTAAAACTCTTGACAAACTGAAATTTTCATCGGCATCTCTTCGTTCAAAATTCCAATTATCAATTTGATTCTTCGTAGAGAAAGTTAGACTCACAATGAAAATTTTTAGCATGACAGCTGTCACACAGTGCAGAAGCTACTTGGAACAACATAAACGAAGGACCGCAGTACATAACAAATCTTCAGTTTTCTTCGACTCATCCATATTATAAAATTCCCATTTCCAAAGGAGCTGCTATCATGTACGTAAACCTTCAAATTGCAAGTAAAACTTAATTATTAACGTTTCTAAAATATAAACAGTTTTAATTCTTTATATCAAAGATATTTCTCGATTAATATACCAAGTTGCTTTATGCAGAAGCATGGGTATGGAAATTTTTTAAACGCGCAGTCGTTACCATACATCTGAAGATTTCATGATATTTAGTTGCCAAGACCCTAGATACAATGTAAAAATTGATGTTAATGCAAGTACACAAAGGTTTGCGAACCTGAGGTATAATTTTCGACCATGGAACAGACTTCACTTCTCCTTCTTCTTGCCATCGAACGGTCTCATCATGCATGAAAAAGCCAAGAGAATATATTCCACAACTATTTTTCATATTAAGTTTCTCAGAAACAACATTATCCATTCATACCAAAGAATAGTTATAAGGAAAAAAGTCAAACTCCAAGATCTTGGTCTTTGTTTCCTATCTGTCAGACTCTGTTTGGCTATCAATACTGAAATCGTAGGGCAACAACAACAATACGTTATGGTCCATATATATAATAATTTTTTTACAAAATAAGAATTTGGAAAGTTCCCAGAAAATTTCACCAGTAAACAAATGTAGACACCTAGAAAACTGTCGACAGTAACAGCTATTTTTGCAAGTTGAAAGTACAAGTGAGTCGTCCTCAAATTTCCTTTCGTGTGATGACATGCTCCCAACAGCAAAAAACCTTGTATCACTTTCAGAATGGAAGAAACAAGTGGCATTGAAAAGCTGAGGAGTCCGTAGGGTGGAGCATATATAAAATATAATATCAAAGTTATCTTAGCAGACAAAAGTGGAATGACATATGAACATTTAGTAACCTTCATTGTGGCGCCAAACCTTCCCGATCATTTTTTTGAAGAAACAATGATGCTTTTAAATGTGACTCTTGTCCTTAAGACAACAAATTGTTGCTTCTCATGCACAGTATAACTTTTCTTTTGAGAAAATTGCAAGGCGACCGACTAAACTACTACTTTTCAAGAAAACTCGAAAGATGCAGTGCGAATTATTTGGTCTTCGTTGCATAAGAGCCTAGCTTTCAACAGAAAATATCAGAGAGCCCAAAACTCTCGATATTCTAACTGCAAAGACTAGACAAGTCCAATCCAAAGAACAGTTTGTAAGTCTCAGGAGAAACTTTTTTATACTGCTACCTTGACAGCTACGAAGCTACTAAATGTTTGTTTTAGTGGCTACTTCATTTTCACATGACCTAACTCTTTTTATTTTTTGGGTTTTCAATTACACTCCGTCGTTCCTTGTCTCTTTCAACAGTAAAATTCTGTCCTTTGTTACAATCTAGTCATTGATACAAATATCTTTACTTTTATCAAATTCTCAATTTTCTGCGAGTCCCACTCATCTTACAAATCGCACTTTGACTATCAATGGCGTATTTTAAGGGAATCGAGTTCTATTTGATTGCATCGCGTGAATTTATTTATAAAGACCAGATTTTCTTGGATTTTCTTTCTTGTCATGCTTCCAAGTAGATAAGCCATCTACTTGAAACAGGTTCCAGTCCCGTTGTTCAGTTTGCTCAATATCCTTGGAACTCTCTCAATCGTACAAGTTAAGGTTTGAGACCAGACTCTGTCTCAAGATATAAGAGGAGTTTTCGCCTTTTAGCAACTGTAAAACTTATTTTCTGTCTCTTCCCTTTTGCCATGTTATGAATATTTTTCTTCATTTTAAAGAAAGACCTCTTTTAGTTTCTATGTCAGTTCATGATAACCATGCTTTTTCGTCAGAGTTTGGTTTATACGATGTCTCTCCTCCAATAAAAAGCCACTATTAATAACCGGAATATTTGTAAACAAGCTGTTTCTCGCCACATTAATATGTACATCTGTTTTTGCTGTCGGCATCATAAAAATGAATATTTCATGTCACTTACGAATATTGCTACTCATACACATAAAACTTTCCTACTGGTGTACCTTTTGTCTTGACAGTAATCACGGAGCCTCACCATTTTCTGTGAAAATACACAGTTCTTTCAACCTGTTCATGTTTGGAGTTATGTAACTTTCTAACACTTTTAATTTGGCCTTTACTAGAACTGGCATTTACAAAGCTTAATGAGGGCCTTTCAATAACTTTTTGCTACAAGGAAAATTGTTTTCCTAGTGCAGGTCGCAAAATCTGTTGTAGATATCATTCATCTTCCAATTTGACCAATATAAATAGAGCAAAGATGAACTCCAAATAAGGGTCTTAGATGGTTAGGAAAGTTCAGTTCTACCTTTTTCAAGAATTCACTCTTTATGCTGTACAGCAAAACACCTTTTCTTGTATCCGGTAAAAATGTGTTCTAATTTGTTCTTTTCAAATGAACAAGCTATACTTTTGTCTGTTTGCGAATGCTTGTTGGTCACTGGACCTTTGGGACTTGTTCAAAAACACAAGTTGTCCAAAGTTGGTTGGAAGTCTCTTTTTGAACCCGATAGCAACTTTTTCGGTTCCTTCACAAGACGTCACTTCATACATTGTTCTCTTTCTACTTTTCAAGACTTGGAGTTTGGAGCGTTCATAAATTCATTCATAGCATGCAATCTACATTTCGTAATCTATTTGAAACACATTACCTTTTTCAAAGTTGATAACGCTATGTACGACGTTTCCAACAAGGAAGCTTGGTTTGTCCCACTGTTTGTTTTGTGTCAAACGAGCAACACCTATATGCTTTCACACTTGTTGTTGGTTGATGTCACACATCAAAAGTACCTTTTTGCAGCCTATTTCTTATTGTTTACTTCTGTTTTTTCTCAACCTCATCTTTGAAAGGTCTTGTTCGTTGCCATAGAAACCTCGGCAAAATATATTACTGAAGAGAATCTCATGTTCTGTGTTACCCAGAGTGTTTTCTGCACTGACGTCTTTTGAACAGTTTTCCTCTAAACAACTAACGCGAATTTTGCAGCTAAATCTCTTTTAGCAATTCGAAACCATTGAAGCCTTTATTAGCAGTATTGACTCCAACTGTTTGAAAACAAAACTCATGCTTTTAAAATGAGTTTCTAATAACACTAGCTTAACTTTTATAGACCTTTCATTTGCCAAGCAGTGTTGGTATTGATGACATTGTGCAGTAGATGATGCCTTGTTTATGACAGTCTCCTTGTCACTTATTCCGGAGCCTCTTCAATACAATTCAGTTTGGCTTTTGCTTAGCACACAGACTTCAATCCATGTTTCTGAACTCCATGTCCTTTACTATTAATTATTAACTGTTCAAAATGTATACCGACTAGTCAACAATATTTACCCCAAACCAGTGGTATTTTGTATTTTTCTGTATATAAAGGAGTATAATATTTAAAGTATCATGCTTTTCGCAAACCTTAAACGAGTCCTTTTGATTCGTCATTGAAGAAATCGTTCAATTTATCTTTTGGTTGAGGAACATTAGGAACTTGGAGGGTTCACATATTGACAAGTCCGAAAGCTTTTTGGAGACATACATGTCGCAAGTTGACCAATCTGAAGGTTAGTTTTATTTTTACCTTCACATTTCAAGACTGGTTACACTCTAAGACAGGCGACAATATTTCAAAGAAACGAAAGACAACTGCATCTTCGGAGAAACAAGATCGACACGAAGCTGGGGGCAGCGAAACCTGTGTAAGCCCTTCCACGCCCCTACCTAGTAGTTTGAGAAGTCGTGTTTCAAACAAACAATTGGAACGCAACACACAGGGGCGCTTATTACAAAATGTTAAAACAGAGTCTCCTTCGGACCTTGCGAGAGGGAACTCCATGTTAGAACGTTCTCGACAAAGAGTCCTCGAGAGGTTAAAAGACATTCGTAGGAGGGCTGTAGCTTCACGAGATGAACATAAAAGGCAGCTTTTAGTTATTGAGCGTCAGGTGTCGGCCTCAGCTGCAGCTCTTCTACGCGCCAAAACTATGCGCGAGGCGAAGAAGAGACCTTCTGGGAATGAAAGTGCTGAAACGAAAGTCAACGATTCTTATTTTTTCCAAACGGATAATACGAAACGCCAACAATTTCCGGTCTCTTTTTCTCCTGCCCCGGCTCTCCCAGCTCTGTTTATCTTCGGACAGTCTGACCCTCCAGAAACGCTTTCACTTGAAGATTCTATTATTCGCAATGCGACTGAAATTATTAAGAAGAACACGTCTTTAGCAAAGGTAAGGCTGCCAAAGCAACCAGAACCTCCGCGAGCAAAAGTATCGTGGGACTATGTACTGGAAGAGATGGTATGGCTATCTGTAGATTTTCGAGAAGAACGGAAGTGGAAGATATGCGTTGCTAGACAATTGAGTAGAGAAGCTTTAGTGTACAGAGAAAGACTTCTGTGTCAAAGGGATTCAGTAGAGAGAGGTAGACGAGAAAGAGCAAACAGAATCTCCGATCATGTCCGCTGTTTCTGGTCAGAAGTAAAATTTTTGCATATGTACCGAGAGAGGCTGTTCACCAAACCAATAATTGAATTACAAAATCAGAAAGCGCTGGAAGAACTGGTGAAAGCTAACGATTACTCTGAAGAAGTTCCTTCAGAGTGGAATGAGAGTGTCCCGATTAGCGAGATGGAGAATGAGTCCTCACATGAGAAAAACTCTGAATTTGAACCACCTCTGAAAAGCGTTTCGTCTCCCACAGAGGATCAGAGAGAGGAGCAACTTACAGCTTTGTTCGATACCGTTAGTGATTCAGTGTCATCAGCAGATCCCGTTGTTTATTTTGTAAATAACATGAATTCCGATTCGTCACTGAAGAAATCTTGCATTGATGAATCTCAAGGCGGAACTTTAGAAGGCAATCATACTGCCTATTCTTCCCCAGATTTTATAGTGCAAAGTCATGGGGAAGACTTTGGAATCCTAAGAAGAAATGTAGAAAAGTTTTTGGATAAACTACTTAACGAAGTAAGGAACGTTGATATAGATTTATCAAAGGAACGAGAGAGCCTCCCATTGTTTCGAGGCAGCTTGAAAGAATGTCAGAATGAAGATTTGAGGTGGTTGATCAAACTTTATGATATGAATCAACATGGCATTCTTACTGGTGAGAGAGGTTTGGGGAAGAAAGTTACAGCTATAAGTTTCTTATCATGGTATGTTGCTTCCAACTCTTTTGATATAACCTAGTTGACATGTATGGAAGGCTTGCTGGGAAACGATCAATTTATAGTAGACATCTTATTATAACTTCAAAAAGTCTAACATATTATTGGAGCATGGAACTAAAAAAATGGTTTCCGTTGTCACATCCATCAGTTTTAGATGATACCGTGAAAGAAATAACAAGTTTAGATACAGTTGTTTCAGAATTACAGTCGCTGGAGAAGCATCAGATCTGTATTTGCTCATATAAGTGGGCAACAGAGCACTATGAATTGTTAAACAAGGCAAATTGGCATTGTCTGCTGCTAGATGATGCAAAGTATTCAACTTTAGTTAGCTCTTCATCTTGGAAGAGTTTACTAGACGTACCACACCGATTTCGTTTTTTGATAACTGAAGACTATTCTGAAAAATCTTTTTCTTTGTTGTGGAGATTGCTTCATTTTGTGACTTTTAAATCTTTTATGACCGAGATGAGTGCCTGGGACGTTGGTGCCTTGGAACATGTCTCTGAAAGATACTTACAAGATGTGTTGAAGAAACTGCAACGAATAATGAGCCATTTTGTTCGTCGTCGAACAAAGCGACTCGTATTGCATGAGTTTCCTGAAAAGTTGGAAGATTTTATCTCATGTTCATTAAGCCATTCCCAGTATAAGTTGTATAACTATATATTGTCGAAAATTAATGTTGCAGACCTTTTGTCTTTTGGCTCTACAGCAACGATATACCATTTTCTCAAGACATTAAGAAACGTTTGCAATCATACAAGTACGTTAATTTCCACTTTAAGCATTCTGTTTTAAATTTTTCGTAGATTTAGTAGATTTAAACTTTGCCACTGCTTCCTTTGTACAGTCTTCTATTGAATTGCATTTACCTAAGGCTTTAAAATTCATTGAACACTATAGGACTTTGGACGAGAATGAAGATTTTCTGACTCGTCAGTCATTTCACATGTTGCATTCAGACGCGAATTTAGTTATCTCAAAGGAGTTGCGAAAATTTTATTGTGGACATGTATCTTCAGAAGAATCCGAGAATTTCATTTCAGGCGAAGAAGTTTGGCAGAGATCGCTGAAATTTTTGGTGAATGATGAATCGAAGAAAACGCTTGCTGGCTTGAATGCACAGTCCAAAAATGAGATTAGTTTTGTATCCAACTCTGTAGATATCGTATTTGCTATGAGAGCACGCAACTTGAGAGTACCAGTATTTGGTCCCGACTTGCGAAACATGTTTTCTATATGCAAGCAACCACTGAATATGTCGTTGGAGAAGGAAGCTCAACAAATCTCTTGCTATCCGATGCTTCAATCCGTTTGCTCTAGACAAAAGCAACATATGGAAAAAATATGTGAAAGACTGGAGTTCTGTGTAACTCGTGCTGTTGCAAATACTCCTCAAATGTATTGTACCAATACACTACATGTCAGTGAATCAGAAAGCTTGTCTGTTACCAAAGAATTTCTTGCCTCACTTAAAACAGACAAAGAACATGCTCATCGTTTTGTGGAAGTTCCTAGACCTTTGGAGTTGGATATTAATAGTCGCAAGCTGGCCGCGCTTAAGTTCTTGTTACATGTGCTCTATTCTAAGGATAAAAGGTGTGTAATTCTAACAGAATCAACAGAAATGTTGGAAATTCTTGAAAGATTTCTCGACATTCTTCGATATTCACATTTACGGATTGATGGTTCATTGAGTGTAGCAGCGAGACTTGGGATTGCGAATAAATTCAATCAAACCTCGAGCATCTTTTGTTGTATCGTTCAGTTTGCAACTGTATTTGCAGGCCTTTTCCTATCAGAAGCAGATGTGCTCATTTATTTTGATCATCCATGGGACTTTGATCAAGTTTTAAATGCGCAAGATGTCATTTACAACATTGGCCAGACAAGAAATGTTGCAATATTTCATTTGTTTTGTAAAGACACAGTTGAAGAGATTATGTTGAAAGAAGAAGTTCGACGAAATGTTTTAAAACTAGCTAGTCCAGCCTCTGAGGATACGGACGTGTCTCTAAAGGATCGACGAACACTTGCTGAAATAATCAACTTATCGTTTGATTGGCGCTCTTCAGGTATTATATTTATTTGGAATTGCAACAGAAGTTGACTTGCTTTCTCGTTTTCATTGAAAGGTTTAGGGTATATAGAGGATCAACCCAAGTCAGGAAGTGACATTGTATGCAACGACTATGACTATAGCATAAGAGAATCTGAAACATCGAACAATTATTATGAGTCACTGGTATCACATAGTTCCCAGCATAATTCTTTGCAGTATTATGCCAGAGATTCCTTTGACATTTTCATAGATGAAACGACAATTTTCGACGAAAAAGAAATTGACGAAGATATCAGCCCCTTGAAAAGATATGCAATAAGCTTGTTTGATAGGATGCAACAACATGAGGAAGAATATATCTATTATGAAGTTGACGCTTCTCGCGCATCAGCTGGACACAACACGGATGAATCGGAATGGCCAATTGTCGATCCAGTATTATGTTATAGTCGAATGAGAACTGACGAAAGTATGAACATGTATCATAAAACCGTTTGGGAACCCGACTCAGAGTTGAAGATATTCAAACCACTTCATGATAGTGGGCCAGAAGAACTCTCCATGTCAGTCGTTGTGGACAAGACTGCAGCTACTGGCATTGAATCCGCAGAAGATGCAGCATTTTTCCCCTATGCCTACTCTCGTCTTAGTGGAACTTCCCATATGACTTCAATGCAAAGATCGAAAATGATGTCTAACGCAACAAAAGAAGAAGGCAACAGCTCATCTCTCGACAAAGATTTGGACTCGTGGGAACAGGGAACGCAAAACAGAATAGGAGGGGATTCTAAAAGCGGAAACAGATATAAGCATAATAACGAGAGTGCCGCAAGTAAACGAAAAACAAGAGTTGATTTTCTGGATGGTTCTGAAGACAAGTTTCTGTCTTGGACGGACAAGGAGAATAGAATATTGGATAAACTTGTGGATACATGTGATAATAACTACGTAATATGCTGTAGTTGGCTGTTGTGGACAAGTAGAAGTTGTACTCGCTTAAGAAAACCTCGAACGGAAAACGAATGTAAAGTTCGTTACGAAAGTATAAAGGCCAACGCTAAGGATCCAGTCTCTTCTCAGTCTTCTGCCGACTCTGTATTTACCTCGGAAACTTCACTGTTAAAAACCCATGTATCGCGGATGCTCACCATCATTCAAAAGAAACTTACTTCGAGTAAGCTGAAAGGAGAGACTAATGATTTTACCTCTATTGGTGCTCCGCATCCATCCCATACGAGACTAATAAAGTCTCTTCTGGGGGAGAAAACGGAATCCAGGGTGATGCCGCATCAAATTCCCAAGCCGAAGGTATATACGGAAGAATGGAAGCCTGGATACAAACCCAACGATCCACAACTACAGCAACCCTTTATTAGACGCACCTCTTCGGTATTTTCACGAAGTAGAAGTCAAAGTTCAATCAATGTTCCATCGCGTCAGGGTGCCCTCCAACATTTTGTGGGAGAAAGTGTTCCTCAACGGGTGCTAAACTATGCAAGGAACTTGACAAAAGTTCAAACGCAGAAACCAACTTTGTCTGTACCCGAATCAGGAGGGCAGATGTTGAATGCAAGGTCACTCTCCCAAGGAACTAGCGGCGCACTTATGCGTGCTTCCAACCTGTCGTTGAGGCCGACAATATTAACTAAGCTCATGAAGAAACAACAGGATCATTCCGACAGGAATCAACAGTTTAGGAATTTTTCGTTTGAAAGTGGTTGTAGTCAGTCAGAAGGTCGTCCTACCACTCGGTACTTACCTTTGTATGAGCAGAACCGAGGAGTAGAAAAAGGGCCCTCCACATTGTTTAACAATGACAGTTCAGGGTCGTCACCATCGAGAAGTTTTTCTGGAGCAGAAAGGAAGCGTCCAAGTCAAACGGAAAGTATGGAAACATACTCAAGGAATCACAAACTAGCTCGGACAGACAGAAAGGCTTCACTGTCGCGTAAAGTCTTTCCGAGGTGATGCCTTGTGACTGTAAAAAAGAAACAAAGTTGCACTTTTACAAAGCGATAAAAATTATAGAACAAAACCAAAAGAGATTGTTGCTTGTGGAGGCTTCTTGTCGTATTGACTTGCAGCAGCAGTGATTCTCTTGACGATTTGGATTAGAAGAATTTTTTCTTTTGGGTTTGGCGCGCACGTTGATCAGACTTGTGTTTCTTTTGGTGGAGTGTCAAAGACTGCAAGATTCAGCTGACTGTTTAAGTATATTTAATTAAAAATTGATGGTTTCTCGTGTTTGAGCCTCTTCTTCTTTCCTTTGTTTGAACCTAAGAAAGAAACCGCATGGCAGAATCGCAGTTAAACTTGAATGAAGCCGGTCCGTGTGAAGTGTTACCAGATGCCGTTGTTGCTGCCGCTGCAGAAAAAGAAGAACAAGGTTCTGAAGGATCCAAAGTAAACACGTTTGATTCTTCGAGTCCTTCAAACGAAAAGGAACGAGAAAAGATGGAAACCGAAGAGAACGGCATTAGATCTGTAAACAGCGGACAAAATCCATTGTTGGGAATATTCGCGGCAACCCCGGGTATCGAACCAACGCAAGAAACTATTTGCCGTTCGCTTATTCCTTGTTATTCCATGCACGAGCCAGCCGTGGTAGAGGCTATGAAATTCTATGACGGTCCTTATTCAAAGCTGCGCTTTGAAGATACTTTCAATCAAGAAAACGAATGTATTGAAGACAGCTCCTTTGAAGAACAAGGGGGCATACAGATAGATAGACCGATGATACAAAAGAGACTGGATGACAAGGAAGTACAGTCTTTTCAGAAATCTCTTTTTTGTAAATTAGGAGATGCCTCGGTTCCTCGTTTTTGGTATGAACCCGGACGTATGTTACCTGTGGATTATTTATTTAACACATCGGAAAAAGAAAGCGTATTGGCTGAAGTTCGAGTTGCCGCTGAATATCTATCCCTGAATAATCCTTCCTTAAGAAATCGTTATTTATGGGGTGATGAAACCTACACAGTTGACTCCGACTTGGTTGCGGCTCTTCTACATTCAGGATATCTCTATTTGGGATACACTTCTCCGAACACATTCGTTGAACTAGCAGTTTTGGTTCAAATTAAGAAACAAAATTCGCTTCGTATCTTCCCTGCATTCACAAGATCCTTCTTTCAGTCGAGAGAATGCCTACAACGTGAAGGTCACTATTTTTCTATTGACTTTGTTGCTGTAGTTCTTGCTGGGGGAATGGCTTGGCAGCTGAGATCAATGCCTTTGGGCGAGTTTAACTTTATGAATTTATTTAAAGCTCAAAATGCCAGAGATACAGTTTTGAAACCACCGAAATGGCCGTTGTTTTTCAAGTCAGAGACTGTATCAAAGACAAACAGTTCTGTTGATGATTTCTTACCAGTGTTTTTTACATTTAATCTGTCACACGAATCATGTCTTTGTTATTCGTTGTCACTATTTATTGACTCACAGCGCGATCCGCAGTCGTGGCTCAGTAAAAGATTTCAGCAAGAAGTAGTCTATTTAGAGACTGAATCGCATAGATACGAACTTTCTTTGGATCCTGAAGCAAAGAGTTTTCGCCTGAATCTTGTAAAAAACCCAGAAGGCTTGGATTATCAGCTTATGTCAAAGCTCGGGGTACCTTTACCTGGGTCTCATGTTCAGCCTGTTGAAGAAGGCCTGGAGTGGAAAGAAATACAATGGGGAGTATCAAAAGTTCGTATAAGGAAAATGGAATATGCATTTCTAAGAGTTATGCTTGTTCCTCGAACATCTTCTAGTGGAAAAGAAGATACTTTTATGGAGATATAAAAGTAGAATGAAAGATACATGATATTTGCTTCTAAAACTATCATTTAAAAGGAAAGAACTCTAACACTTCGTTATCGAACCAATCTATCTTATACATTTAATAGTTTTCCCCCGACATGTAGCTTGTTGTCTCTAATAGTCTTCTCTATATAAGGCTTCATTGCACGAAACGCACTGGAAATCGTAACAAACTCAACTCCGGAGACTTGAGGCAACTGTTCTCGAACGTATCGCTTCAGGTTATCGTCTGCAAATCGGTCGCAAACAGCATAAATAGCGGCTGCAGCGATAGTTGCATAGGTCCTACCATGAATACCTTCTTTCTCTTTTGCAGCCTGTGCAACCTTGTTTGCCACTGAGACATAAGGTTGAGGAAGCCGAAGATACGAGCAGAAACGACCTATGAAGTCTTCTGTGTTTCTCGTGACATTCGGTTGAACTAATTTCAGATTTTTCTTCATTTGCAAGTACATTTCACTCAGGGCTTTCTTGGGAACCTGCGTAAGGCTGCTCATTTCTTTGAATGTCCTAGGAACGCCTTCAATTTGCGATGCCCAGTGAAGGGAAGCCGCTGCGACAGACACAGTTTCTTGTTCCCTCAAGTACCGGCTCCTTGCTCCATTAGGTTTTAATGTTAGGTGGTCAAAATAAAGCTTGAAAATTTCCTGCGCACGGTCAACGACTCTTTGTGAGAGATAGGAACGCTCAGCAAATTGGCTGATCATAGAAAAGGCATCTAACAATACACGGTCGCTTCTTGAGGTGCTATGTCTCTTTTGTGCACGATTCAAACGGGCATTCAAGCTTCTTGCGTCATCAACAACTCCTCCTATGATAGTGCTTGGCCCAGACTCGAGGAGAGGATTTGTAGGACCTACAACCAAGCAGGAACTCATAAACTGTTTTTAAAAAATTTTTTGATACAAACCTCCAACTCTACTTGGGTCCTGACCACTGTCATCGTTTTCAAAATTTCGCCACTCGGAGCCAAGGTCCACAATCCTTTCTGCTGCAACAAGACCACAGTTGCGACATATCACGTCACCTTGAGCGTGGTCTAAGGTGGCTGTCAGTTAAACAGCAAAAATTTTCAATAAACCTTGCCTTCAACCAAGTCGTCACTTCCACACTCTTTGCAAGTGTCTGGAACGTCGGCGTTTAACTGAGGAGCAAGGGTTGCGGTAAGCGAACTAGTCATTCCACCAATGACCAAAATTCGCCAAGATGACGATCATTTTTGAATGGCAGTGAAGTTTTTTGAGGACTGTAACCATCGTGAGATTGTACGCGTTCATCATGTGTTGAACGTGTCCCTTTGTTAAACTATTGAAACTCTATTATTAGTTATATGCTACTAGTGAGAAGAGAACTTTGCGTTCCTTTGATTTGCATGTCCTACCAGTTTGAAATTTTTGGTGACTGTTTTAGCTATTATATAATTGAATTATATGTTTCTTCTCACAGTTTTTGAAAATGGCGCACTGCATGATAACCTGCCTCCTTGTATTGGACGGAAAAGCTTGGCATGACAGTGTCAAGCAATTGACTTGTAGGCACCATTCATAGGGCGTGTAATGCAGTGGAGTGACTGGTTGTTTCCCGGTTTGTGTCACTTTCTGTCTTGAAAGAGAAGACACTGGTCAGGACTGGAGTATTTTTAAAAAGCTAATTCTAACCACATAAATGTTTTCATCTTGTTTTGTGTTATCGAGGTTGCCAAAGTGGCTATTACTCAATTCAAATATCGCTATACACTTTTACCACACTCTAAACACCTGTCTAACGGGCATATCTTTTATCTACCGTAATCATGGTTGTCATACAAGGTAATGTCGGAAGCGGATAATTTCTCGAAACTGAAGATGTTCCAAACTATCAACTTCCGAACATTCTTTTGTTTAACGCGTAAATTGCTGTTGTTGTCGTCATATAATTGGCAAAGTTGATTGAAACAACATGTTTGAAGCTTTGCAGCCAGTTAATGTCATCTTGTATAACACATCACAAAACATGCTGAATGCAATTGTTTAGTCTTTTGAATGCGTTATAATATTCGCTCTACAGGACGGTAACACATTCTCTTTCCTCTTTGGTAGAATTCAGTTAGAAGGCAATGACAAAGTAGTTTATTGCGTAAAAGTGAATTTTGAAGTGTATTTGAAAGTATTTCATTTGTTCATTTTGAAAGTTTGTATCATTATTTACGAATTCTTCAAGTACACTCCTAAAATTGGCACTGAAAACTTCCTCAACAGAAAGTCGTTTTAGTGGATCCAAACTTTCCTGAACTCTGCATCTTTTTATTGTTTTTTATCAGTTTCGAAAGGTGGGAAAGAGTCGCTAGGTATGCTCTCTTTCTAAGGAGACTCGAATGTATTTGTGTCTTGGTGTCAAGAATGCTTCCTGTGCTGACTGGAACAATTTTTTCCAAAAATTAGTTGCTACAATCTAGTCTCTTTTAGAAGTCACATATTATTGAGATATTTCTTAACAATCTTGACTATATCAAAGTTTTCAAACTAATGCAGTTCAATCTCATTATTTTCACGCGGGTTGTTCAGATACTTTTCTTTTGTGATATTTCATGCATGTTTTTGATTCTCCATGCCTTTTGGTCATCGATTCCTTGCAGTTCAGCGTGAACATTGAATAAATTCCAAGATTCCATTTTCTTTTAGTAAAAAAAGACCCCATTCAAAGCGCTTTCCAAGTTTTCGACAAGCTCAGCTGCTACAATTATTTGATGCAAGACTTTCATCATTTATTTAACTGACCTTTTCAAAGGCAATAATGTCTATAGCCAACATGTTTGTTAATGCCACTGACTTTAATGTCGAAAAGCAATTTTTTTTGCAAACAAACACGAAGAAAATTCACTCCAACTCAGGCGCACCTTTCCTAAAAGTGAAAAATAGTAACGATACTTGATGTCGTGGGTTGATAAATCTTCCAAATAACTGACAAGCGATGGTACGATGCGGAGAGAAATCTTCGCTGTAGAAACTAGCAAGCGAATATTTAAAGTTTGGTCCACGCTACAGGCTTCTATGACGACTCAAGTCTTATGCTTTTCCTCGTTCCACTGGTTGCGGTTTTTCTCCGGCCTGAAGCTTCTTCAAGTTTTGATAAGCAATACGAACAAGTTCTTCCACATTCGCTACCCATCTTTCTTCTTTGCCAGCTTTGAAAGAGTCTCTGATAAACTGTGCAAGTTAAGAAAACTTTTTATACAACTGTGCCCAAACTTACTCGCTTGTCAGACTCAAAAGTGATTCTAGAGGTTTCTATTTGTTCGAGTGCTCTTAGCATATCTCAAAACAAACGAGGTTAAGACACGGAACACAAAAACAACATGTTTCCTTACTTGTAGAGGTTCAAGATGGTTCTTCTATTCACTGCTCGGAACTCGTCGTTCACACGAGCTAAAGAAAATGGTCTCTTGCGTGAGAGTGCAGCGATAGTTGTTGCACTACCAGCAACAACTGCACTGACTCCAAAAACCCAAAAAATGTTTTGATAGAACGGGTCTTTGTCCATCCCTTCTCAAGTCATTAGCCGGTGAATACTGTCAATGGCTAAGAGATTTTTTCAGCCAAGGCATATGATGGTAGCGGATGATTTGAAAAACTTAGTGATATCAGACACCAATGTTTGTTATTTTTGAAGACAGATTGATATTAACGGCAATATTGAGAAAAAGTTCTTGAAGGGAGTGACAACAAATAATGTTCAGCACTTCTGAAAGAAGCTTTCTGTAAAGTGTATCCTTGAAAAAGGAATTTACTGTCAAAAGCAGTACATACTCTGGCGTCACCACTTGTTACCGAGAAACTTTGTATCGGGAGAAACGAAGGAACATTATGTATTGCTGATCTTGGATGCGTTCTAGGAGTCATTCTAGGCAAACGAAAACGCCTAGGTTGAACTTTTTTGAGTACTTGCGACATTATTTTCGTCCCTCTCGGACGCAGCGTGAAAACGAAGAGTATCAGACAGTGATAAGGATTCGTTGCACATACCAAGTATTTTCTAGTGCCGGGACTGGAGTGTAAAGACATGAAAAGGAGAAGCGAGTTATCGCAGTTCCTGTTGCAAAGACACTCTGCAGTTTTACCTTGCTGCATGGTAAGTGCGCTCTGCAAATATGACATGGCAAGAAAAGGAAAAAAATAATAGTTTTCTAGAATATTTTGTGGTATAATTCTACACTGCTTAGTTGCAACAACTGAAACAAGAGAAGGATAGAAAAAGCCAAACGTGCAGTAAGTATGTATCCTACATAGCTCAAAACAATGACGAGTGATAAAACTCGCGAAATGAACTTAAAATGAACGATAAGTGTCCATATATTGAAAATTGGGACAGAAGTATTATACGTGGGAAAGGATGTAGGTCATCACAGTAAATAGGATTTGTTGTGAAAATTTGGAATACTGAACAAAAATATATCCCAAAAATTATGGCATGTGACTCTGTATTGTTCGAAACGAAAGGACGCAGAGTATTATACGTTGATTCCACAAAGTGGTTCTTCATCACAGAAAGCAAGCGATGTCTCTTCCACAGAATAAAGTGTTTGTAGATATCCTGCAGAAAAATCTTGTATTATGATCCATTTTCTTATCTGTTTTGTTGGTAGAATTGGAAGAAAAAGGATAGAAAAGGTTCTGTATGGAGCATATGACTGATGAACAAAGCACCTGTTATAACAGAACAGAAACATGAAAAAAGAAAACGCTGAAGAGAGTGTTGTCCAAGTTCAAACCTGCATTCTCAAACCAAATAGCTTACTAACAGCTGTGACATCTTCGTTATCTTCCTTTGCATAAATAGAAAGACAAAAAGAAATTAAGTTAGAAAACCATGAGAACTTACTAACAAAGCATCAGAGGCATATGGCGAGAATAGAATGCTAGCGATAAGATATATTCCATTAGGGAAGGTGGCTTGATTGAAGATTGAGTTTATTCATGCTGTTAGAAATATTCTCTTGAACTGGAAGGACAACGTTACATCATTTAAGTTTATGTTTAATACAAAAGAAACGTCCTATGGTTCGATATAAAATTGTCAAAAGGTCTTTATTTTTGTATTGAACAAAATAGGAAGGAAACCAGGCGTTACATCTTTAATCAGTAATTTCTCGACAATAGGCATTTGTATTTTTTGTCATATACTAAGAAACTGTAAAGTAAGAATGTTAGAAGCGAAAGTGAGGTCGAAAACAATAAAGTAAAATATTTTCCTCATTGATGTTTTCAAATTTTCTGCTTGAGCTGTTTCAAAGACCGTAAGATTCTCAGTTGCCAAGATGAAGCAAGCACCGACTATGGTTCAACCAACTCGATTTCTTTTGGACGGTTCCAAAGGAAATGGAAACAACAGAGTTTTGATGGCCTGTCTCTATCACTGAGTAACAGATCAACTAACTTTAATAATATTGCCATTTTATGGAACAGAACAAAGAGCTGACAAGTAAGTGGAAAGGTGTGGTTGGCAACATGTATAACAAAAAACAAACAGTTTATAAGGGCTAAATTCGAGGAAAGTTGCAGCACAAACTATCTTGGTTCCTTGATATACCTCACCAAATGTTGACCGTGGCTTTTTGCGTTATATCAACCTTGTTTGCATCACCTGATCCCTGTTGAGAAGTTGGAGTAGTGGACTTTGATGGAATTGGGGTTGTAGTTGCAACACTGGGACTGGGGGTTGCACTGGGACTGGGGGTCGGAGAAGGTTTCTTTTCAGAACTATCTGTCAATATCAACGTAACTGACTCTTTCTTACTTGCGTCCTCATAACACAACCCACTGGTCAAAGGCTCTGTTTCGCAGCTTTTACAGGAAGAATCCGAACAAACGTATGCAATCAACTCATTAGAACTCGTTCTCTGGATTAGAAACCACTCCTCATTCAAAAGTCCGACACAATTGCTACTGCTGCTATTCTTCACTGTATCTACAGGTTGTCCGGAGCAGTCAACATTTTCCCAAATTTCATAGTTCACACCGTATACGTTGGCATTAGTGGCTTTTATAATCATGAATATGCAAAATACTGCAAAGATAACTGACTTCATGATAGTAGAAAGTGAATTACCAACAAATGAAGGAAAAGTAAAACTCTAAGCACAACGAAAATGTTTCAGAGTGACTGTTTTCTTTTATAGGCTTAAAGGTGCGAACACCTTAGATAATTGCTTTGAATTTCATCGTGTTGCGCATGCTTAGCTAATTCCACAGAGCAAAATTCTAACATTGAAGAATTATCCATTTGTGACGGCAGGGGCAATGCATTGATGACCTGATAGGCAATTGTAACTCTACAAGTTCTACAAACAAAGCAAGGGACCATTTTACCATTGTATAGAACCTTTTGCATCCCTTGAAGATCTTCAAAAAAGTGCTTCCTAAGTATTGTATTCATGAACCTTCATCCGTAAAGACGCAGAGTTCTAATCAAAACTTTTCTTTTACTTCATTATATTAGACACTCTCACTGAAAGTTGTTTGTCATCTATATTTGATTGCTGTTTCTTGTTCTCTCCTAAGAAGATTCCTGAAAACTTAAGGAAATAGATGACTATCTTTCTTTTTTAGCTTTATTGAGAGGCACTGGTGAATCCTTTCTTAGATTTGGGTCACTTGTGTTGAGTTAGTAACAACTTCTTGTTGCTAATATATATATTTGTCAGTTTAAGTATCATCTCTATGCAACATAGATTTTTCTTCGACTTAATAGAGATTGTCTTCCACTCTTGCAGAAGAGCTTTCCCAACATGGTTCAACAGTTTGCGCGTTGCATATGTTATTCAAGAAAAAGCAGTTAGTATATACTACACTGGGCAAGCAATCTTCTTGTTTGTATCCATTCCTTTACACAGAAAAAGGAGACTTTCTTGCAATGATGTTTTGTAAATGTACCAATAGAGAAGCCATTGTTCGATAGCTACATTCCTCGAGTTCCTAGTCCAAATGCAACTTTTACAAATTGATTCAAAGGCCCATGTGCTGTATGATTCTTCTCAAACAAACACCGCGTACTGTACTATAGCTGTGAGACAGAAAAACTTTCTTTAACCATTCATATCATCCCAATATTATTATGGACGCAGAGAATCATTTTATTTACGTTCTGTTTTAGATGAAGCCAAGTACTTTGCTAAAATAAGTAACAGAACCTTGAATTGTTTCCTTGTTTAAGGGAACAGTTCAACAAAAGTGCCACGTTGCCAAATTAAATATAGTTGAAACAGAATTGTGGGTTTAAAAACAATTTTCTTCCGTGCTGAATACCTGTCTATTGAAGAGTTGGTTAATGGCAACCAAAATTATCACCGATATGTATGTGTCATCCTTGTGCGATACAGAAACTGAATAGAAAATCTTTCTCATTTTAATGAGACAAGTACATTTTCCTAACAGCATCTGTGAATTATGTACTCCAGAACTTGGTACTGACTATTTGAGAATGAATGTCCGTGAACATGGATGGTTTTATTGATTTCACAAGTACTCTTCTAATAATCCATTGTTGGCTTGATATGGGAGGACTGTATAAAGACTAAACACAAGAGCAAATTCAGTTTATTGGTGTCTTGAAATTTTAAACATCTATTTTCTCAACCGTTTCACAACGTCATGAATGGCATGAATAAAAAATAGCAAGCTTTCTTGCCTATTCGCAATCATATCTTTTCTAAAAAAATGATATCTTTCTCCAAACTAATGGTGCAGAGTAACCTTGGAAAGGCTATAATATAGTCATACAGTGCTGAATGTAGTTCATTGAATTTACAACAAAAAATTCTGTTTGGCTCCTGATATTTGAGCAATAACAAAGAAAACTTTTGTAACATTATCCATTTGACTTGACAACAAGTAAAAAATGTGTCTATTTAGGATTTCTCAGAATGAAATACTGTGTTGGCCTTTGTATTCCAAAATTATTGCTCAGTCATCCATCTTGCAAATATTATCGATACTATCTTGCATTCGATGTTGTTTGTAGTACTATGTCTTTTTATTTGACTTGCAAAAAGATGTCATAGATAAGATGACGAAATAAATGTGAATGAGCAGAAACAATAGGTAGACCTGACAAGTGTCTCATTAGCAACAGAGAATGGTTCATTGTTGCGAGCTTCAATTTCTTGATTATATGAAGTTATTTATTGCAGATAAGACATCTATTAGGCCATTTCCTTTTTCAAGTCTATTGAAAGGCATAATCAGAGCAATTAAAGTCGTAGCTATAAAAGAGGACAAAGAGCACTGTTGCAGTTACTAAAGGACGTATTATTCGCTTCAAAGCAATAACCTTTAATTTTCCAATAATTGGATTTATACATATGCAATGGAACCCAACTAGTGTCAGTTACACAGAAAATTTCCAAGCATCAAACTAAGTTTTCAAAAAGATACTATGATTGTTTGTAGTCAACGCTTATCATATCTTTACACGAATGACTCTAGAGTGTCAACATCTTTCACATATCAGACATCTTATTTCAAATTCATAATCTTCCAGTGGTTCATAATGTTGGTACAAGTGTCTATGCTACTCTGAAAATTATTTTCAAAAGAATAATGTTGAGCAGCAACGACAAACAGGAGAAGAGAGGGTGGCTGCATATAAGAAGAATAGATAAACTTGCATAAACTTCAATAACATCAATACGGAATCGAAGAAAATTTTCAATTATTCAAGTCTCACTGACATGAAAATTCTCTAGTGACGACTCCAAGTGATTCACTGTCTTGTTCCAAACAGATACAATTACTTTTAAACAAAGATTCTCTGTTTCCAAGGTGTTGACATAGTGACTGGTACAAAACCCATGGTTGATTCTCAGACGCTTCACACTGGAAGAAGCAAATGCATTGCTGAAGACATTGGAGAAAGTAACAAATGATCGAAAGAAGGGCTTGATGAAAGTATAATTTTTGAACTTTATTTTTAATTTTAGGTGTAAAGTATAAGAAGAGAAAGTAACTTTATCATTGCATTGATGAAGAATTTAAAGTGGTGGTCTTCAAAGGCGCAATGACGTGAGAAACCGAAAGAGACAATCGAAGAATTCGCATCTATTTATTTTTTTGCAAGTCATTGGTTGACTTTTTAGAATATTTCTTTGGGTTTCTTTGCTATATGCTTACTATGAGCTTTTGGATATTTCTTCACCACTATGGGAGTTTTCTTTGTACATCTAACGTGTTCTGTTTGCTGTTAATGACTCGCAACGATGTATTTGTGAAGAAATGGCTGTAAACTGCATTGCCACATTCGTTCTCATACACGAAAGAATAAAGTTTTAAGCTTCATTGGTAAATGGTCCAATATGTTCTTTTCTTACTTTTGTGTCTGAATGCATTTGATTGTGTTCATATCACCTACTTCTGTTGTAGTTTTTCAGCTCATTGAATATTTTAAAGATATGAATGTCAATCTTGATCATGTGTGCCTATGTTTTGCTTGTGAAACTTTGCCCATTATTTTATTTCAGTTTTTTATATAAGCATATAAACACGGTATTGTTGAGGTGATTTCTAAGATTACAACTTTTGTCCTTTGTATATGTAATCAACTCTGGAAAGAAACTTGGAAACCTCGGTGACATTGTCAAGTCTACTCAAGCGACTGTGGATTTCAATGGGAGTTGTTTGTATTTTAGCGCATTTTATTTCTCACTTTTGACCATTGAAACCACTTGAAAAATGTCTTGAAGAGACTTTGTATCGATAACCATTTCGAAGTGTTTGCTGTGATATATTTTATTCTTTTACAGCTATCGAAAGCAAACAAGTAATACCTAACACAAAGTTTAAAGGCCATTTGCTGCCATACATTGACAATAATGACACTGTCATCTGCAAGAGGCGAGAGAAAGTGTTAAAAGGCACGATTCCTTTGATAGTGTAGACAAGGTAAACTCGAAAGTTGTTGTACCATGTTTCTTGGAGCACTTTTATAGAGCCATGTAATACACACTGAATACAATTGGTCTTTTTGTTTACTTTATTCTATGTTTACTATTACATGACATGTGGGTGCGTATCAGACATGGACTGTTCTAGTCCACCACCAGTAGAATGGTAGAGAGTATATATAATGACGATGATAATGACAACGTTGAATGAAAACTTTTTAATGTAAATTAAAACACCAAGTTTGTGCCTTTTATTTGCCACAAGTGACATGAGAATGTTCCTTTCGTGTTTCTTTGTGCTGGATTCCAGTTGAATTTGCCAGTGTTCGAATTATATTATGATACTGCACACTCTTTCATGATCTTTTTCAACTTGTTCACTCTTTTAAATTTTTGAATTTTGTGTGAGGTATATATACTAAAGCTGTTGAGGAAGCCTGCACAGAGGTGGCCTGAAAATTGGTTGGCTGCCACCCAATGGGATGGGATGGGGACCAAGAAGAATAAAATTTTGCCCAGTCGAAAACAGCTTGAGCTCCCTAATGTGTTTCTGTGCTCGAAAAGGCCACCAGTCTCAAATAAACTTTAAAAAAGTACTATTACTTTGGCCTGTAGTTTTCTTCAACAAAATGGGCAAATTTTTGCTCGCAAAACTGATTGACTTGAAAATCAACTGGTCCTTGTTGATTCTATTTGACCAATTATACACAGAAGGGAATTTTGAACCTTGAGTCATTCCTTACAATTTTTCTTTACTTTAAGCAAAGTAGGTGAACCCAAGCACAACTAGTTCTTTTATGAACTTTGCTAGTCTCTCTCTGTACTAACAAAGGACGGAGCATTTACCGGTCGACGATACTAGTAGCTGATAAGGCTGCACTAGTCTTTTCGTTTTTTCACAAGTTGTTTCAATTGCCTTAACTCGGTTTGAATAAGAAAGTCTTTGACAAGTCAATAGTATTTCACAAAGACTTGTGTCAGTCGACAACAAAAGTATCGATCCAACTGCAAAATTGTGTCTTGGCCAAGGTGAACAAATTTGATGGGATTGATACTGCTCTCTGTTAGTGGATGAGCAGCCTCAATACCTTAACACTATGAAATATACAGAATGATTAGTTGAAAGATACACAACCAACAGTCCACTAAAACACAATACAAGAGAACGAAAGGAGTTTTCCCAAACTAAAAGTTGGAAAACTTTGGGAGATCCACCAATGTGACAAGTACACAGTACTTGAGGAGAAACTGAGTGAAAACTTGTAGTCACGTCGACACAGTAACAAGAAGCAGGACAATAATGTTGAAAAGATGTTGAGGATACTGAGCCCTAACGTTGAGCAGTTGACTAGGAAAGTTTATGAGACCGACGAGTTGAAAAGTAACCCTTGAAAGGACAACATTCATTCAAAGTAGCTAAAGGACAGTGGATATAGAGGAAGACAACATCTTTATAAGCACTTGACGAAGCTCTGTTTAATTTGAATGTTAGACTAGTCCAAGTGTCGCTGTTTCAAGTTACTACTGCAAGGTGAAAAAATCCAGAAGACAGGAAACCCCGGATCAAACAGCACAGTGCAACACTATATAAGCGAAGAGGATACAGTTTTTATTACCACTGAACAAAAGGCACCATTGTCAATGGTAACTTTTTCCTCTGGGTTAAAACTAGCTTTGGTTTATTATGATTTGCCTTGTTATATTTTATTCTATTGGGTTGGAATACAGTGATGGAGACCTTGAAAGTTTCACTGAGAGGCTTCTTAAGCACTTATCGTTGAATAAATAAAGTTTTTGTGACATAATAAACATGTGCTTGATGTCACTTGAATCAACTTAAGCGATTACTCGACATTATTGTTGAAAATTGAAAAGATTTGACAGTGATAGTCACCTTATCAACTTGAAAGATATGACTTTTGAATACTAGATTCGAAGAATAATATGGGCTTGTACTATTAAAATCACCAGACTGTGATGAATAATCAACAGAACCAACACTAAACACCAAATGTTTTTACCCAATTGAACGAATGGCTGAAATTCTCCAAGTCCAGAGCCCAAAGTTTTGGAAGAGTAAGGCACAAGGGAGGAGTACTCCACCACTTGAAGAAGAACAGAACCCAAACTTTTACTCATTTTCACACAGTAAAGAAGCGTAGACTAACTAGGTAGAAAAGTTGAAGAAGCATTCTGAAGGATTCACTTTGAGTAATGGAGTGTAAAGGTTTACAAAGGACAAGAGTCAAGAAGGAACCTTTAAAAGGACAGGTTCCAGACGTCAATGAGGTAATGAACAAAAGAGTATAAGAAATGAAAAGTTTCGTCATACATGTAAGGGGTAAACAGAGAGTCAGCAAACAAGTGACAACGCAGCCTAGCTACATTGAAGGACCTTTGTGGCAGAGTAGTTTAGAAAAGCATTTGGTGTATCTTTTTACAACTCGAATGTGAAAGGAAACCAAAAAAGAACCTGTTAGAAACGACCCTTCGGAAAAAATTACGAACAAACGAAGCAAGTTGAAGAGTACTTGCAGAATAACACATTTGAATCAAATGGATTGCATCTTTAGAAAGGATAGGGTAACATTACTGGTCATTCTTGTTAAAGAAGAAGGTCCAGTGACTTTTCCTAGGCATATATAACATGAAAATTTTTGTTCTATGTCGAGATAGCCTTGTTTGACGGTAATTTATCTTGGCTTACTCGGTTTTATTATAGACGGTTGGGGTCGAAGGAAAAAGATGTGTCAGCTTGGCGTTCAGATTAATAAGCAACGCGCGAGGCAGGATGTTAGTGCCCTTTTATTATACAATATTGAAAAGTATACTAGTTACAGGACAAAAGCTACATCGTGTTTTCACACCTTACAACAACTATGACACGAGAGCAGAATTTAAATTGACTAGCATGTATATGTAAATTTCGTTTCTTAACTTGATTATATAAATTTAGAGAATTGATGTTGGTTTATATTTGAAGATTGTTTCTGTCTTATCAATATTTACAAAGTGCTTTCAAAAGTTGGTTGACGTAAGTTGACCAGATGAGGGTCTGTTGAGGAAGTAACTCTTGCCGACTTTTTCTGAACTTTGGTAACTGAGAGTCTCGTTGTTTGTACTCTTATATGCAGCAAGACATCCACATTTGTTTATATTATGTTTGTATAAGAACCTAGAGTATTTAACTAGTTTGATGATCCTATAAAGGGACCTTTGGGTAATTGAACAGTAGAAGAATAGGATTGGAACAAGCCAATTGTGATTTTACTTTGTCAAAGATGTCCAGTATAGGATTATCTTTTAATAAAAGTCATTTTGTTGTGAGCTATTTAGGCAGCGTCTTATCCTTTTGCACTGTCGATCAACTCCAAGTTTGGATACAAACTCAACGCCATCAATGGGATAGATTTAGAATGATCGCCTGGTTACTGTTTCCTCATTGTCCATTCCATTAAAGCATAAACAGTTTCATAAGACATTCGGCAGCTTACAAGCACTTTAAAGAGGAATTGAAAATATATAACAGAAGAACGAATGTAGACTGTTCATACTCAATAAAGCGAGAGAAGCGTACTAGAAGCAATTTTTATGTGTTCAGCAATATTATTTCAAAGCAAACGATACTCGCAGGTTAAAACGCAATATGAAAATTTTCTAGTCTATGTAGCAGAAGGAGCGATTGAGTGTGTATTATAGGCTGAATCAATTCAGTTTCTAAATTCAGTTCCTAATACTCGAGTAAACTGTATTTTATCTAAATGGTTTACAATTCGATTTCAAGTATATATTAATTAGTATTCGATGGAGCAACGCTTGATGAAGCTACTTTCTACTTGCTTTGAGTTTTCATCATATGCAACTGCTGACCTCAAATTCAAGAGTTGATGTTCAGTTTATATCAGATTCATTGACGTTGATATATATACTGATGAAGACCTTGGAAAACTTCAAGAAATGGTTCTCAATCACTCTTCATTGTAATAAATATAGTTTATATGACATAGAAAACATGCACTTGATGTTAAATGAATCAACTTTGCTTGGCGATTACTCAATATCATTATTCAAAAATTGAAAAGATTTGACAATGATGGTCATCTTTTACACTCAGCTGGAAAGATATGAGTTTTGAAATAATAGATTCCAAGAATAATATGGGCTTGTACTCTTAAAATCACAAGATTGTAATGAGTAGTCAACATTACTAATAGTTCTATCCAATTGAAAGGCTGAAATTTCCTCAAGTTCAAATCAACGGCTTTCAATTTAGAGCAAAATGTTTTGGAAGGGCAAAGCACAAAGGTGAGGAGTACACTCTCCACTTGAAGAGAAACACAGCCCAAACTTTTATTCACTTTAGCAGAGTAAATAACTGCCGAATAACTTGGGAGTAAAGGTGATGAACACTCTGGAGAGTTTACTTTGAGTAGCTGAGTGTAAAAGTGTACAAAGACAAGAGTGAAGAAGGAACCTTTATAAGGAGAAGATTTAGACACGAATGAGTTCATAACAAAGGAATAGAAAGGATGAAATTTACGCGAGTATATCAAAGGGTTAGACTATGTTTGCTGTGAACTGCCAAAGCAACCTGGCGAACCCGTGAAACGATAGTTGCAGAGTAGTTTAGAAAAGCATTTGACAAAGCTTTTTACGACTTGCTGTTAAAAAGACGTTTGAAACCAACCTTTTGGAGGGAAAGGAAGAAGAAGAGAGACAAGTTGGAGTGCCCGTT
Source organism: Galdieria phlegrea (assembly GCA_006232345.1). Taxonomy (NCBI): domain Eukaryota; phylum Rhodophyta; class Bangiophyceae; order Galdieriales; family Galdieriaceae; genus Galdieria; species Galdieria phlegrea. The sequence continues at coordinate 134,267 of SDGA01000067.1, forward strand.
ACAGAAGAAGTTGCTTGGATCAAATGGGGTGCATCTTAAGAAACGACAAGTCAACATTGCTGGTCATTGTTGTTAAAGAAAAAGGTCCAGTGACTCTTCTAAAGGATATGGAGCATACAAGTCTTTGTTCTACGTTGAGATGAACCTTGTTTGACGGCAGTTTATCGTGGTTTATTTGGTTTTAATATAGACAGTTGGAGTCGAAGGAAAAGGAGTGTCTCACTCGCGTACGAGACAGGATGTTAATCTTGTTTTATTTATAAAAAAATAAAAGCTATATTAATTGCAAAAAACAACTGTGCATTTTTATCACTCCTTACCACAACTTTGACACCAGAGCAGAATTTAATTTTGATTGATATGTGTATGGAATCTCGTTCCTTGGCTTGATTGTATAAATTTAGAGATGAGACGTTGTTCTACATTTGAAGGTTGTTTCTGTGGTGACAACATTTACTATGTGTTTTCAAAAGTTGGTTGATATGGGTTGACCCAATACGGCTGTCGAGAACGCAACTTTCTCTAGCATTTACTGAACCGTGACAGCCAAATGTCCTCTTGTTTTTATTGATGTATGAGGCAAGATATCCACACTTGTTTATATTATGTTTATGTAGGAGGCTGTATTGTTTGAATAACTTTATGATCCCATAAAAGGATCTTTGGGTATTTGAACAGTAAAAGAATAGGATTAGGAGATGCCAATGGTGAACTTGCTTTGTCAAAGATGTCTAGTATAGGATTATACTCTAATATGAATCATTTTTTTGTGTATTATTAAGACAGCCTCTTTTCCTTTTGTATTAACCTGTGTCTTCTTATATGAAAGTGTCTTTTGAATCCAAGCTTTAATAATAGCTAAACTATTATTTCAATGGGATGAATTTAGGATTATCTTTGTGTTGCTGTTTACCATTGCTCATTCCATCGGTATTGATACTAAGAACACTACCTATGCCACTATCACCATTTCAACTTTTTGCTAATTGGAAACAATTGATTCACAAGGAGAAATTTACAGTGTATATATGAAAGTATAAACAATTTCATGAGACAGTCGACATCTCAAAATAGTATACTAGAAGAGTCTAATTGAGACAGTTTATACTCAAGAAAACAAGATGACCGTACTACGAGCAACTTGTATATGCTCAAGAAAATTGTTTCAAAACATACGATACAAGCAGGCTAAAAGAAAGTATGAAATTCAGCTAGTCTATCCACAAGAAGGAACGATTTAGGTTACATTCCAGGATGAGTCCTTTCACTTGTCAATTGTTCATTAAACTGTATTTTGTTTTGAATATTTGCAATACTATTCTACCTATATCTTATGTTTTACTCAGAAAGAACTATTCGTGATATTTGGTCGTGTTTCCATTAAATTCTAATGTTGACAATGCAGCTTTACTTTAATTGATAGTATATTGTAAACCTTCTTGACACAGCAGTACGTGGCCTCAGTCATTGTGTACGAAGAAATCTACTAATGGTTGAGTCATTCTTGAGATTTTTTGTTAAATTACCTGATCATAATTTCATTACTTTTGTGAGCAGGTATTTATAGTTGCAAGTGATAACTTTTCAGTTTGGCTTTGATAAGACAGACATGACTTCAAAAAAAAACAAAAGACATTGGAATGATAACACAAAGTAGACAGTGTAATCAGTTAAACAAATTAAACTTGTGTATCATAATTGGTTTTAGGTTCTGATGACTCTATTGTGTATTATATGGAATGTGAAACAATATAGTGAGAGCTTCCTTGCGTTAGTTGACGTTTGATGTACGACATTGAAAGAATATTACTAATGAGTGCCACTACCATTGGACTATGGATTCTTGTTCAATAAGAATAGTTTAAAGAAACAAAATAATTTTTTCAACAACAAGAGAATGGCATAAAATTTGTAGTATAAGAAAAAGGAGCCTTTCACATTACTGTAACACTATTTTGAATGTCTTGAGAATTGATTTGGAAGTTGTACTATGATCTGAAACACTGATGCTTGCTGATTCATGAAAGAGTTTCAGTAGTATAGAAGCTAAAATCATTGGCGTTCACATAGAACAAGAATATGGATTTTGTTCTTTATGACCGCTTTGAAACATCTTTATGAGCATTAGGATACTGTAGGTTGTAATTTGACCACTCTGGCTACAGATTTTACGGTTTATTGTTGATAATCAAATCCAATTGGACAGACCACAACAAAGTGGACAGAGGATGGTTAGTCTACTTGTTACACAACTTTTTTCGGTATCGGTTTTGAACGGCCTCATTGTTCTATTTATCAGAAACAATTGAAGATTCATTGGTCCTAGTTATTTAATATCCAATAATTGACTTTCTCTCTACTGACCTTTGTGTAACTTGTTCTTCAAACAATTTACGTAGCGCTTCTATCAATAAAAGATGACTAAGCTGTTAATATGCAAACGAAGAAGCCAGTTAACAGACGTACTTGCTTTCGGAAACAAGCCTTAAATGGGATATATAATAACATTAACATGTAACTAAATAAAAGTTAGGATTATTTCCAAACGTGACAGAAGAGACCTAATCAGACCATAAGGTATATTGTTATTTCGTCTTACGACAAATGGTTTGACTGTTTTGGAGTAATTTATAGCATAGAGCATTCCAAAAGCTGCTTGAAAGGAATGAACTGCGATTGTAGCAAAGTTACTTTGAACATACAGGTCAGAACACCATTGAGTTCTGTTGCAAAGTGTATTATCTGTTGTACGCTTAGAATTCTAAAATGTTTCATTTGGCTACCAGTGTTATATGGAGTCAGAAAGGAACACTCAATATTACGAGAATTCTAACTTCAATGTTACTAAAAATAGTTACATCTGTAACCATCTTTTGCAAATACACGTAATACTAGTAATATTAATATTACCTATTGTAATCAAATATCTTCAAAAGCATAGAAACCAAATATTTAATGGAGAGGCTGTAGACAAGTAAGAATAGCTAACTGTAGACTGGGTACGGTGAAACTGCATTCATTGTGAACATGGCAACAAATTATGCCTTTAGCCTATTGTAAGCTTTTTCTTCAATACTCAAGCCATATGCTACTACTATTTGTGTAGATATCAACAACATTTTTCTACCATATTGTTAGTTGTGGTTGGTATTAACAGAGGTACCGCACGCTCAAATATGAAAAACATTGCGTTCTGAACCTCAATTGCAGAATCGAGACTAGTTCACAGTAAGAAACAAGTATAGAAAGCATGTAGTGAGACTACACTACAAAGACACCTTTAAAGGTATTCAAGCTCAATTAAGCATAGAGAGAGAAACGAACCTCTCAAATGATATCAACTAGAAGATACAACCATATAAGAGCACTTCGATGGTATTGGTGGTTTATCATCCTAAAATGTAGGTTTTGCAGTTTTATTATTTGTGTAATCATATCGCATGTTGGTAAACGATACCAAAAGGGCCAAGCACATTTGCTCCTCATTTTTGAATTGCTTTTTGCCACCTTAGTTGAACATAGAAGGATATTAAAAAATTATTTTTCGTTTTGAACCAAAGCTCCTTATAAACAGTAGGTAGTGTATTGTGTTGCAATGTTACTCAGCAAAAGAAATAACTTTCAAAGGTGACAGCTTTTATTTCGTCGTTGGAAACTTGCTTGTTCGTTTTGTTAAAATCAATCTAGTAACATTAGCTAACATTTAACTGGTAATGAACGACTTGTACATTGGCCTTGAGAACCAAAATTTAGAATGCTATGTACTATAACATGACCTGATAACTGCATAGAAGTTGACACTGTTCCTGAGCGTCAAACAAGACAGATCGGTAAGCTATAGGATAAATATTTCATTTGGTTTGACACCGCATGCTTTGGTTGTTTTAAGGGTAATATCAGCAAAAGAAAACTTGAGTAGTTGGTTGCAAGAATGAAATGCGACTGTAGCAAATTAGCCTTGCAAACATGTTACTCATAACTCGATTGATTTCTGTTGCAACACACATATATCTAATGTGTGCTACGGATTCAGAACGTGTCAACTTGTGGCAGTTTCTATATAGATATAAAATGGAACTATCTTCAATACAATAATCAACCTTGAGTATTAAAAAGATTACAACCATTAAACACCATGGTTAACAAATAGACGCAAAGTTCGTACATATTACTATTACATTATTATAATCAACTATTTGGCAAATGACCTTGAAAAAAAAATGACAAAAATATTGTAGGTGTCGAACGATATTTAACATCAGGTACTGTGTGGAGTTTAGTTAATTTCGACGGGTATTGCCAGCAATGCAACTTCCCTGTAGTGATAATTTTTCTGCATTTCATCCAAACATGTTACATTAAACATTAACATTAATCGATGAAAACACATTGCTGGCATTGGTTTCAGTGACCAACGTTCTTGGTCTGCCCATCCTAAATAACAATACAGTTTCGACGTAAATGTACAAGTGTAAAAAAAATTGTACTGAAAAATGAAAAGTCATCACATGAAAACTGATATTAGAGCACAAAGATACTGTTTCCAAAATAATTGGTTTCATAAAAAATCAGTAGAAAACATACGCGAAAAATAAAGACAAACGTAAGATATAAGAACAACGAGAGCAGAATTTAAATTGATTAGTATTTGTTCGAAACTTTATTCCTTGAACTGATCATATAGTTCTATAAAGGAGTCGTTGGTTTATTTTTGAAAGTTGTGTATATCGTGTCAACCACTAGGTGCTTTCAAAGGTTGACTGATACACTCTTGCCAAATGTAACTGTTAAGGAAGTAACTCTTTTGAACATCTACTGAACCTTGACAGCAAAATGTTTTGTTGTTTTTATTCGTATGTGCAGCAAGGCATCCATAATTGTTTATATTATGTTTCTGTAGGAGTCTATAGTGTTTGAGTAACTTGGTGATCCTACTAAAAAACCTTTGGATAATTGAACAAGAGAAGAATATAATTAGAAGAATCCAATGGTGACTTTACCTTGTCAGAGATGTCCAGTTTAGGATTATCTTTCGATTAGAGTTATTTTATTGTGTACTATTTAGGCGACTTCTTTTCCTTTTGTATTAAGCTGTGATTTTTTGTAATACACTTTTGATCGTCTCCAATTTTGTATACAAACTTAAATTCACCAATGGGATGGAATCGGACGTATCACCTTGCTGCTGTTTGCTCATTGTCAACTCCATACATATTGGTGTGAAAAACCTTGTACATGGCACTGTCACTATTTCAACTTTTTAATCTCGAGAAACGACTGGTTGTTGACAAAAAGTATACCGGAATGAAAGTATAGTTTCATGAGACAGTCAGCAGCTTATACACACTTAAAAACCGAATTCAAAATATGTGGTAGAAGAGCGACTGTATACTGTGTATGCTGCCAAAAGCAAAAGAAGTTACTGCGAGCGTGTCTTGTATGTTCAATAATACTATTTCAGCGCATAAGTTAATTGCACGTTCAAACACAGTATGGAGTCTAACTAGGATATGTACAGAAATGTTCGATTGAGGCTGAATTCTTGGACAAGTTCATTGAGTTCTCAATTGTTCATTGAACTGCATTTTGTCTTGATTGTTTGCGATACCATTCTAAATATATCGTATGTTGTATTCCGAAAGAACTGCTTCATGAGCCAACTTTGTATATGGCTTGAGTTGTCATGTTACGCGACTACATTCCAGACAACCGCTACTGTTATTGATCGAAAGGCTTGTGGATTTCTCTGTAGCTGTGATGAATTCAAACTGAAGACTTGGTGATCAGTGTATATGAAACACTCTGAATCACCATAGGGTTATCAACTAAATTACTCACACATGCTTTCGTTGCTTTTGTCACCGGCATTTCATATTAGCGGCTGGTAGCTTTCGGTGTATGAGTTTGATACTCTTATGGATATAACATCCAAGGAGAAAACTAGAGACATTGGAAAGAGGGAATAAGAAGACTTATCTAGTAATTATAAGCACATGTAAAAGTGAATGGTCAGTTGCCTTAATACATTCTAATGACTCTGCCGTGCGTTATATAGATCATCAAGCAATACAGTGTCAGCTTCTTTACTGTTAGTTTACTTGTTGATATAAAACGTCGAATTAGTATTATTGATGTCCGCCATTACTCTGCAATATGAATTTTGTTCAGGACGGAGGCTTTAAAGTCGTAAAACGCGTTGGTCATTAAGAGTGTTGAGTAAAAGGCATAGTCTACATAAAAAGAAGTTTTACTACATTATTGTAAGACTATTTTAAAGGTTTTCATGATTGATATTGATGTACGGCTACAGTTTGAAACACAGATGCTTGTTGACTGAAGTGACAGCTGCACTAGTATAGGAGGTACAATTCAGTCGATTGTACCTGAAACATGAATATGACTTCTGTTCTTGATGATTGATTTGAAACATATTTTTTGGGCATTAGGATACATTCAATTTTAGTTGAACATTCTGGATTGTAGCTTTTACTCTTTTATTGTTCTTCAAATAGTTTACAAAGCGCCTTATCATCCAAAGATGACTCAACTGTTACTATCCAAACCAAGAGTCGAGCTAATAAGAGAATTTTCTTGTTAGTAGAGACAAGCATTAGAATGGGATGTGTGATAACATTAACTGACTGGTGGATAACAACTAGCATTATTACTGATCATGAAAGAAGACAGGTTGCTAAACCTTATGATAAATTCTTTGTTTCTCGTTAAGATGCATGGTTTGACTGTTTTGGTGTAATTTACAGCATAGAGCATGGGTAAAAGGATGACTTGGGATAATTTTATTAAACCAGTCAGAACGTTATTGAGTCTTGATACAAAGTATATATAATTATTATGTGCTCATATTCTAGAATGCTTCTATTTTTCATCAGTTCCTATGTTGATTCCACAAGATAACCTCTACAAAAAAATCATTGTAACTTCAATGTTAGCAAGGTTGCTTCATCCACAAGCCATGTCAACAACTACACGAAATACGACTACCAATTATTGCTATATTCTACTAAGAGAAATGATTTCCTAGACAAAATAAAATCACACACGTGGTGGAGAGACAATAGGAGTCCAAGGATATCTAAGCTAAGATTTTGAAAGTAGACTAAACATACCTGTTATAGCAAAGAATTCAGCATTTTCTGTATTGCCTCCTTTTTCAACTTTTCTCAACATTTACTCTAGTTTGGTAGAGCACACATGAACAACATCCGACGGACCAATTGTGCTGGCTCTATATTGTCGTAACAGACGTCTTTAACCATTAACCTCGAAGACCTTAATAGCTTCAAGTTAAAACGCGAAAGTAAAAAAGGGACAAGGTTGCATAAAAAGGGAAGCCGTGACATCATAAGACCCTCGTACATCAGAATGATGTTCTTTACCCAAATGCTAGAGCTCAGTCAAAGTATATCAAGAAATGATAGGTTCCAAGCAAGTAAGAGTATCTAATTGTGGACTCGATACGGGGAACCTGCATTCATTGGACATGGTAACTGTCTACGCTTTTAGTCTATTGTCACTTTTTTCCCAGTACTCAAACTATATGCTACTAATCTAATGTTTGTGTAAATATCAACACATTCTAATTATAATTTTGCTGGTTTGCGGTTAAGCATTATGGTCCGAGCCTAAATTGCAGAATAGAGACCAGTTCGCAGTAAGAGACGATTGGAGAAAGCATGTCGTCAGACTACACCATAAGGTAACCCTGACAGGTCTTAAAACTTAATTATGCGCAGAGAGATCGGGAAGTCTCAAATAATGTTACGGTAGAAGAGACAACCATGTAAAAGCGCGTCTATCCTATTTGTGGTTTACCATTAGACAACATGCCCTGCAGCTTTATTATTAGTGTAGTTACATGCAATACTGACGGATGAGACTAAAAGGACCAAGCACGCTTGCTCCTGATTGTTGAATTATCTTTTTTCATTTTTGTTAAAAATAGGAGAATACCAGGAAGAATCTGTCTCATCTTGATACCCAGTGCAGCGAAAACATTAAGTCATGCATTTGACTTCATTTTAACTGAGTAGAACAATAATATTTTAATGGGCATCTTCTTTTATTTCGTCGTTGGAAGTTTCCTTGTTCTGTTTACTAAATTCAATCAAGTTACAGTAGCCAACACTCACTTGGTAATGCGCGATTGGTGCATTGGGCTTTGACTGTATAAATTGTCGTTCTATCATCCAAAATGATTAAGCTGTTAATATCCAAGTCAAGGAGCGAGTTAAAAGAAGTTACTTTCATTTTATCAAAAAGAAGATTCAGAATAGAATATATTATAACATTACTTGATAACTAGATAAATGTTCGAAATGTTCCTGATGGTTGTAAAAGACATGTTGTCAAACTATAGGATGATAAATTTTTTATTTAATTCACAACACATGGTATGAGTGTTTTGGAGTAATTCACAGCATAGAACAGTTCAGCAGCGATTAAAAGAATGGCTTGCGATTACACTAAAGTAGCATTAAAAAAGCGTTAATCATAGATATATTGACACTGGTTGCGAAGTGTATAAGTCTTTTAAGCCTTCAGAATTCTAGAACGCTTCATTCTGTTACCAGTGCTTATGGATTAAGCAAGGAGACCTCTACAGTACGAGTATTGTAACTTTAATGTTAAAAGGGGAACATCCATTGGTAAAAGTTGTTAACAAGCAAACTTAAAAATTGGTATATATTAATATTAACTTGTTGTACCCAAATTAATTTGAAAATGGCAGTACAAACACGAACTTGATATAGAGAGGTTCTCTGTATCCAAGGAAATCTAATGTTAGGTACTGAACAGTTGAGTTGACTGGTCGTGGTATTGCAATGACTGAAGTATTTTTTCTTTGGCAATTTTCCTGGATTGGAATACTTACATGTCACTTTGCTTACGTAAAGGTTAACATCAATAGATGAATCAACTTTGCTGGCTTTGTGCTGTTGTGACCAACGTACTTGGTACCCAATCCTGAATAAGCTTAGATTTTGGACGCAAAATGTAAATGTGAAAGAGAGAAGATACAGCATGGAAAGCAATGTCATAATACGGAAAGTAAGGCTCCCACACAAAAGTATTTTTTACGAAGTCCTAGATTTCAGATAGAACTCAGGAAAAAACGAACGTGGAAAGCAAGAACAAAGTAGAATATAAATACAATATTGATTGTTGTTAATATTAGAACTCAAAATAGAAAAGTACAATTAAAAAAATATAATATAATCATATAGATTGAAGGAGTAAACCAGTAGCAAATAGACTAGAGCATTGAAACTCTTGATACTTTTAAAAAAACTACAAAGATACAACAAAAAATTTAATAGAGAGAAACGGAACACCAATTATTGCTTTATTTTACTAAGAAAAATGATTTCCAAGACACAGTAACATCCTACACATGGTGAAGAGACAGTAGGCGTTCAAGGATAACTAAGAAGAGATTTTGTAAGGAGACACTAAACATACCTGGTATCGCAAAGAATTCAGCATTTTCTGTATTGCCTCTCTTTTCAGCACTTCTCAACATATATTCTAGTTTGGTAGAGTAAACATGAACAGCATCCAACGGACCAATTGTGCTGGCTGTGTTGTCGTAACGGGCAACTTCAAACTATTGACTCGAAGACCATAATGGTTTAGAGATAGGTAAAATGCTAAAGTTAAATAGCGACGAGGCTGCATAAAAAGGGAAGCGATGACATCATAGGACCATCTACAGCACAATGATGTTCTTTACCCAATGCTAAAGCTTAGTCAAAGTATAACAAGAAATGATCGGTTGCAGGGAAGTAAGAGTAGCTAACTGTGGGCTCGGTACGGGGAACCTGCATTCATTGAACATGGCAACGAGCTACGTTTTCAGTCTACTTTCTCTTTTCTTCCATTGCTCAAACTGTATGCTGCTACTGTTTGTGCAAATGTTAACAGCAATCTGATTATCCTTGTGCTGATTGCGGTTGATAGTAACTTATGTACCACACACTCAAATTTAAAAAACATTGTGATCTGAACCTAAATTGCGGACTAGAGATTAGTTCACAGTAAGAGATAATTGGAGAAAGCATGCCGTCAGACTACACCACAAGGACACCTTGACAGGTATGAAAGCTCAATGAAACGCAGAGAAAAACAAATGTCTCATAATGTTACGCTAGTAGAGACAACCACATAAAAGCGCGTATGTACTATTTGTAGTTTACCATTAGAGAACATGCCCTGCAGCTTTATTATTAGTGTAATCACATTCAGTGCTGACGGATGAGACCAGAAGGACCAAGCACGCTTGTTTCTGATTGTTGACTTATCTTTTAGTCATCTTTGTTGAACATAGGAGAATACCAGGAAATACTGTCGCATCTTGACAGAAAGTGCAGCGAAAACATTAAGTTATGCATTTGATTTTAATTTAGCTGAGTAGCGCAGTAATTTTTTATCAGCATCTGCTTTTATTAAGACATTAAAACTTGCTTGTTCTGTTCGTTACGATCAATCAAGTTACATTTGCCCACACTTAATTGGTAATAAGCGATTGGTGCATTGGGCTTTGACTGTATAAATTGACGTTCTATCATCGAAAGATGACTAAGTTGTTAGTATGCACACCATGAAGGGAGATAGTAGGAGATTTATCTTTTTTAGGAGAAACAAGCTTTAGATTGGAATGTAATATAACATTAACTGATAACTGGATAATGGTCGGAATGTTCCTGATTGTCATAGACGACCTGTTGCCAAACTAGGATAAATCACTCATTTCATCTCACAGCACCTGGTTTGATTGTTTTGAAGTGATTTACAGGATAGAATAGTTCAGTATCCGTTTGAAAGAATGTCTTGAGATTACACTAAAGTAGCTTTGAAACACTAAGTCATACGTTGATTGAGACTTGCTGGAAAGCGTCTATGTCTGTTATGCGTTCAGCATTCTAGAACGTTTCATTTGGTTACGTTGTCTATATGGATTAAGAAAGGAATCCTGTACAGTACGAATATTGTAACTTTAATATTAGAAAGAATACTTCCATAGGTACACATTGTTGTGAAAGAGACGCTAAACTAGTATATATTCATGTTACCTTGTTGTATCCAAATTAAATTGCAAATGACAGTACCAACACGAACTTGATAGAGAGGTCGTCTGTATTCAAGGGTCTCTATCGTTAAGAACTCTACAGTTGAGTTGACTTGTTGTGGTATTTGCAATGACTGAAGCATTTTTTTTGGCAATTTTTCAGCATTGCTGTACTTGTATGTTACTTTCGTTACGTAAACGTCAATAGCAATCGATGACTCAACTTTGCTGGTTCTGTGCTGGTGTGACTAACGTCCATGGTTACCTATCATGAATATCTTTAGAGTTTAAACGCAAAATGTAAATGTGAAACCGAGAAGATATAGCATGAAATGAAATGTCTTGATACGAAAAAATAATGGTCCGATACAAAGTTATTTTTTACAAAGCACCAGATCCAAACAGAACTCAGCAAAAAAAGAACGTGGTAAGTACGAGCAAAGTCGAATATTAATACAAATTTAATGATTGTTTAGAGTAGAACTCAAATGCAAGAAGTCAAATTAAAAAAATAATATAATCATGAAGATTGAAGAATGGAGATAAGTAAGAAACAGAGTAGACTATAGTATTGAAAACCTTGATCCGATTATAATAATTCAAAGATACTATAAAAACTATAGAATCATAGAGATAGTAATAATCTACAGTAAATAAATTATTCGAAGAATTAATAAGTAAATAAAATTATTCGAAGAAATTAGAAGAAGGATAGAATAAAAGAATAAGTAACAATTTAAATTAACGTTAAAAATAATTTTCTCAGCTACAAATTAAATTAAAATGTACAATAAATGGAGACCGAAAATTAATTAAAATCAGAAACGCAAAATCTAGTAGTTAATTT